>JBBMOI010000015.1:6700000-6765000 GCA_038088405.1 Porites divaricata | reverse complement strand
TCCTTGAGGTAAGACATTGTCTTCATGTAGCATTCTTTCTCATGTTTACTTGAAACGTAGAATTTCTGCAAACATTAATGCTTTCAAATTTGTTTGTCATAAAATAAATTTCATCTTTGGGCCAAAATTTTCTTGTTAGGAAACGCTGAGTTCACGAAACGGCCTCTTCTTGGCGAACAAACGGGAGTTGTAAACAATCCATCGACCACAAAACTCAACAACTGTTACAGTAAATGGAAAAATGCCGTTTTGACCCTTCGAAGTCTAACTTTTCTTGCCTGAAAAAAAGTCAGCCCCAGGATTTTGTTGACTTTTAAAAGATCTTTTTCTAAGAAAATGGGAAAAAACCGAGCTCACACATTATCCACTCGCTGGGAGGTGAATATTGTTGAATAGTCCGAGATAGCGAACCAATCAGATTGCTCAAATCACCAAGATCACTGAGTGTGTATATACTAATGTCAATTATCATCTGTATGCTGATGACACTCAGCTTTATGTTGTTTTAAAACAGTCAAATGATGCTAGCCTGAAATTCATCCGATTGCTTCGAGTCGTTTTCTCCTCTCAACAATGTCTGAATCGACCGGCCGTTAATGCCGTCCAGTGACGTCACCCACTACCCGAAAACCGGGTAGTGATTTTGATTGGTTGATTGTCTAAACATTTGCATAATTATTTATAATTATGAAAAATTTTAGCGGGATTGTTGCTTGATATTCAACGGATCGCATCCCTGGCATTCTTTCGTGTAGTTCAAACATTTCGATAAGCTTAATCTTTATCTTAAAAATTGCCCTTGTCTTCGAAACTGAAATGCTAAATTGAACTGCGAATGAAGAATCGTTCCGGAGAGTCGGTAGGTTTTTCACTTAGAGCCGCTTTGTGATTTTGGCGACCGGTGATTTTGTTTACGCGAAGTTTTCTGAGATCTGCATGTTATAATTCGACCTTCTTGCTTTTACCGTCAAGTGTAATGATTCTGTTAGCTTTTCTTTGTTGTTTCCTTCAAGTTGTTTTGTTTTCTTCGTTAAGGACCAAATAGCTTCTTTTCAATTAAAGCAAATCAATTGAATGTGTTTTTGAACTAAGTGTTCCGTGTGTGTGCTTATTTCATTGCGTGATTGCGACACTTTGATTATACAATTCAATACAACCGGTTCAGAGTTGTGCAGTTGATAGTTTGAACGTTAAACATGAATTACGATCGAAAAAGATAAAGCAATTCTGTATCATGCAGACATTTCCAAACGATATTTCTCGGTTTGCCACTTGAAAACCGTTTTTACTTTTTGCATGAATTAAAGCAAAGGTCAAAGAGTAGTGACGTCACTGGACGGCATTAACGGCCGGTCGATTCAGACATTACTGAGGGAGTAATAACGACTCGAAGTAATCGGATGAAATTCAGGCTAAAATGATGCATCCTTGGTCAAAAACCGGATTGAAAGCTGTGTTCATCCTTGGTGATATTTGTCGTTGGGTGAATCGCAATGATCTTAAGTTGAACGAAAATAAAACTGAAGTGCTGGATAAACACAATAATTATGTCCTTTACCATCATATATTATTTTATTATTACATGTATGTAAAACATGTTTGCAAAGTGTTAGACTGCTATTTTAGAAACTTGTATACAAGTTGTATACACAGTTGTATACACTTTTTTAACTTGTAAATTGGATTACTGCAATTCTCTTTTTTATGGATTACTCGATTATCATCTGAGGAAACTTTAACTGCTACAAAACATGGCAACTTGTAAGTTTGATTTTGTAAGTCCACTTCTGGTAAAACTTCATTGGCTCCCGATTTCCTACCGTGTTGTGTTCAAGTTACTTGCTGGTTTTTAAAGCTCTAAGTGCCAAAATGGTCTCGACCTTTGGTATTATATAGGTTGAAGGTCGAATAACTTCAGTACCAAAATCATTCCACGACATGTTGTTCAAATTCTTTAGAACTTCTTCGCAACAAAAACCCAGTACTATAATTCACATGGCGATAAGGCATTTTTTCGTCGACATTGATTGTGAATCAAATAGTGTTTGTACTTTTAAACAACAAAAAAAGACCTACTTTATTAGGGAATTAATATTACTGATGGTTTGTCCAGTTTCGAATTTGTCTCGGCCACTGAATAGAAGCACTGAAGACTCATTTACACAGGGTTAGCCTCAACTTTAGTAAATATTATTATATTCTATTTTCACAAATTCCAGTTAGAAGAAGACCTTGGTACAACTGTGTCTATTTTTTAAACTCAAATTCAGGCACCTTCTCAACAGTATTTGTGAATATTTTACTTTAAACCAGAGCTAACCCTGTGCAAATGAGTCTTTGAGTCTTTTATTCAGTCACTGTGACGAATTCAAAACTGGACTATTTATTATTAGAGTTGAATGTTTTATAATTTCTTATTTCTATTTTTACGTATTTATTATTATAAAATTATTGTTTTTAATATTGTTGTTACAGGCCAATATGAAATTCAGGTTAAAATTTTTTAACCTAGGTTGATTCTCAAATTATTTCTTTGTGTCCTGGCACTAATTTATGAACAATTAAGCCAGGAAATTGAGAATCAACCTTCTAGGGGTTAAAAATTTTAAACCTGAATTTAATTTTGACTTGTAAGCACCACAAACAACGTAACTAGTGGATGTTAGCACTGTAGAAGTATGTTATTTTAATATCATTTAATAATGGAAACTTTATTTGTGTGTTTGAATGTACAATTGTAAATCTCGCTACGTATAGGCAATTTACAAATGCTGCTTGAGATTGAATTATTAAAAAAAAATAATAATAATAATAAAAAGCAAACAACAAAAACAAAACAAAACCAAAAAAAAAATTTCACAAAAAAACAAAATTGCATTAAGTCTGGGCTATCCCAGTTCCTGTTTCTACAACAAAAGATGTAATATGTTGCTCTAATGGCTATATTTATCACTTTCTTGATTATATAACGTTGCTGCTTTTTGTCAATGCCAATGTCATTCATCATGTCTAAGAACGTGGAGCATTCATTGGAGAAAACGCCAAGGGAACTCGTGGAGAGATTTACAAATCTCACACATCTGTAATTTCTACTCATTTCGTTGATCAAGTTCACATATTTTCTTTCTTACGCACTGCATTGTTGTTAAGGTTGGACTCGAAACCAACTGTTAATTCTAGAACATATAGGCACTTGGACTGGATTAGGAAAAGAAGATCTGGACGATAATTTTCACCAGTTATTATTGAGGGATTCAGAAAACTATTAACATCTGCATAGAGTGAAGAGTGAACATTAATTACAGGTTGAAGTGACTTGGTAATGAAGTTAAGGATTGAGTCGTGTCTCCAGGTAAAGCGATCCAGGTAATGTTGACAACCAGCGACAACATGAAGGAGTGATTCAGGGTTAAGACAAAAGGAGCAATCAGGACTTTGTGATAATCCCCATCTTGCCATATTCTTACGTGTAGGGAGGGAGTTGTTGATGTAGCGGATGGTAAAATTGTAAATGTTCTTGGGTAGGTGAGACTGGACCTCTGACCAAATAGAATTTACAGATGATAATGAGTACTTGATAACATTTGAGAAGAAGAAACCTTGAGATGTTAGGTGGTGTTGCAGTTTATCCTCTTGATTAGAACGGAAATCTTTAAGAACTTCCTTAGTGGATTTGTACACATCATATTGAATATTAGTGTGACAGCTTGACGATTTCCAGATAATAATAATAATAATAATAATAATATAGAACTTCTTTTGTGCTCATAATATTTCTGAGACTTCAGCTGCCTGCCACCTGGTGGCCTAAGAAAAATGTTATTGTTGCTTTCAAGCTGCCGGTTTAACATAAATATTTGTGATTTACAAAATTAATTTACAGCAAAAATTTGGGCCCGGAGGCACCATTCTTCAAATATACCAACATTAGAAAACAGTTCAAAGAAACTAACAGAAATTGTATGAAAAAAAAAAGGAAGAGAGATTGTTATCATTTCCAGAACAGCC
Organism: Porites divaricata; assembly: GCA_038088405.1. Classification (NCBI taxonomy): domain Eukaryota; kingdom Metazoa; phylum Cnidaria; class Anthozoa; order Scleractinia; family Poritidae; genus Porites; species Porites divaricata. Next base: position 6,760,992 of record JBBMOI010000015.1, on the reverse strand, counting down.
AGACAATAGAAAAGACATCATAATTATGTTACCTCCACTACTTGAAAAAATAATGATTGTCGCTGTCTCAATTCTTTCCTCCTTTTCTGATTGACAGTGCTTTCTGAGAAGACTGTCACCAGTTTCTGGGCCATGTCACCTGTTGCTTCTACCCCTTCGAATGCCTCATCAATGGCATAATCAGGTGATGCCATTCATTGACACTCAACTCAGTTTTTAGCTTTCAATTTTAACCTCACAGCAGTTAAAGGCCTCACATGAGTTACAACTTTATGTTTTACTTTCAACGTGCTGTTGAAGGACCGCATGCCCTGATAGATATTGAAAGTAGCTTTATTTGACCATATGAGGATGAAAAAATATTTTATTATCTCCAAGACATTGTTCTAATATCCAGATGCTTGGGGTAGCTGAGGAATGGGCTATGGTGATCGGCTTTGATTAGCTGTTATTTCTACTCTTGTGCAGATGAGGACCCTGTGAGTTCACGTCCAGGTATGAGGGGAGGACATCAGATGTTAATTGACATGGAAACTCAAGTCATTTATCTGATTGGGGGCTGGGATGGAATGGTAGACTTATCAGACTTTTGGGCATTCAGTGTGGAATCTGGGCTATGGACTTGTTTATCACGCAACACTGAGCAGGATGGTGGGCCATGTGCAAGATCCTGTCATAAGATGTGTTTGGACGGTAAAAAGAAGTTGATATATACCTTGGGAAGATATCTTGACTCTGAAATGAGAAGTTCAACACCGCTTAAGGTACTATAGTCAGCATGTATCTTAATCATACAGTGTAAACATACGACCTACTTACTGAAAACAAGTATGCATCCCTTTGCAACAAGACTTAAAGTAACACATTGAATGATGCCACAAACAGACACCAATAGTTAGGGGAAGATATTATGGACATCAGTACAGCTCCAAAGTTTGGTAAAGTGTCACCTATATCCTTCCCAAAACTGGCAGTTTTTCAAGTAGGTCCCTGCGTAATATTTTTCCTAATTTTTTTTTGTGTTTGGGGCAGGCAAATGGAGGGGGGCAGGGGGGTGTTGATGTAAGTTCAGGGATGGGAGTGTTGCTGCTGATGGTTTGAAACCATAACCCTATTCAGGACAAAAAGGAAACTTAGAATTCACCTATTTATTCTTCACTTGTCACTTTAATTATTTATTGCATTGTGACATCTACATGTAGAAATCTTCTGGAAATAAAATTTCCTGATACGGTATGTGATCAATCGAATACACTCTCCATACCCTCTTAAGGATAAAGAAGTTACTAAAGAAAGCCCGAATTTCCACCTGCTTGTAAAGTTCACAATAAATACATGTAATAATTTTTCATAATAGAAATAGAAATGAATAAGAGCATTTACTTAGTAGGCACTAAGGATTTACATATTAATTGTCATTCAGGGTTTTCCAATATGAGTCAGAGTGTACAGATTTTAGTTTTGATCTTTTGTCTCTTTGTAGAATGATTTTTATGTTTATGATATAACTTCAAATCAGTGGACTCTTATCAGTCAGGATACTTCTACTGAAGGAGGCCCTCCTCTCATCTTTGACCACCAGGTAATTTTTAGTCATGAATTATGATTTATTTTTTGGAATTTCTTTTTTGTGTCAAAGAAATACTTGTTGAGACTAGAGACTAGGTAAACTTTAAAAATATTTACATTTAGCTACAATCGGCAACAAAATTGTTGACAAATGGGGTAGCTTCAGAGAATGAAACAATTAACACCCCTCCCCTCCCCATTCCATTCAAAGGAGGGTTGTTCTTCAGGTAGCTCGAACAGTGACAGAACATTGCATGGAGGGGGTAGGGGAGGGAAAGCTTTATTTTGTCTTTTTTTAGTTGGCAAAAATTAATGTCACAAAGGCCTTTACGGCTATGTGTCTCACCTAATTTTGTTGCCAATTGTAGCTTTCAGCTTACTTAGTTTCTGCTCACACTCAATTATTGTGGTCAACAGACAGCTTCCTCATTTTGTTGGAAAAATTCAAGAATGGCTGCAATTCCCTTTGTAGGGTTCAAAAAACCTTGAATTCTGGGTTGTCCCTTAAGCAAGTGGCTCTCACATTTTGCTTTGCCAAGGCTACTTCTTACTCTTCTTAGTTAATGATTTTGTTAGAGGATGGCTTGCCTGGACCTGTGCCCACCGGGCAAGTAAACTTTAAAGGTCAGGAAGACCTTGGATAACAATGACCTCAACAAGGCTGGTGTCCAGTGGTATTAGTGAAAACAAGGTTTTGGTGGGTTGCTCAGTCTCGGTCTTTCTTATTGAAGGATTTTCTAAAAGTCACTTGCCCAGTGAGAAAATCTATTTGTCCCAGATGACTGGAGGGGACTTCTTTTGAGCCCTGCTTACTAGGTTTCTTTGCAAGCTAAAATGGCCTTAAGACCACATGTCAGATCACAAAATGTTTTCTCTGTGGCTTCAAAACCTTCACTTTTTGTGATGTTTCAAAACTATGTGATATCACACATGAATTTATTGGAATCTGGACTTGACTTGACCAACTTATGATAAATTTATACTTACATGGAGCTAAGTGATGGAAATACCTTATCAAGTGGCTGCCCAAAAATCAGGTCATACATACTGTCTACACAAGCTTTATAAATTTTCTTCTTTCTTAGTTTATATAGTGTGCAATCTCTTCTTAGTTAAGTTTAAGGTATAGACACATTTTCACGTGTTAAGGGCGGCTTTTAGGAAGAATAGATACTTAATTGTAAATTTATTTGATAAAACTACCGTGGTTAAATAAAGTTTTCACTCACTCACGCACTCATATAACATCATGTGCAGATAATGCTCATTGTTACATTTGAGGATGAAAAATGGGCTTTGATCTCTGAGGAGCCTCTGATTTATTTTGCAGATGTGTATGGATGTAGAGAAGAGCACTATTTATGTATTTGGTGGCCGTGTATTAACGAGGTAAGGCTACGGCCTTTCATGAAAATAACCTAATATGTCAGTCAAAGGTTTATAGTTCCTCTAAGGTGCTTGTTATATGGGGCATGATATATTATTAATAGCACCTGATAGTGTAGAAACAAAATAATCCCTAAACTATCATTTATAACATCCACCCTACCTACAGGAACCAAAGTTATTCAATGTGTCTTGCGAGAAGAAATCTCTCAATCAACTGCATTTTTTTTCCAGTACAGATTTTATCAATTTACTGAGAAAAATTGTCGAAACTGGGATGCATACATTGTTCTTAAAATAACCCAAATGGTAAATTTTTATTTCATGAAACTTCCAGTCTCTCCAAATATACTATTGAATATCTTTGTTGCCACTGCTTTTAGTTCGGTGTAACAGCCTTAAATAGGCCACTTGCACTAAGAGGTCACGTGACCAATGCTTCCTTTAAACAATGAGTTGGAATTTTGCTGATGCCAAAAATTGTTAGAGCACACAAAAATTATCTTACACCCGAAATTTGAGAGGAAACACATTTAAGGGAGATATTTTATGGCACTTTGATTTTTCAGCGAAGTAGTATGGTTTGTATTGGCCACCATGTTGGAGGGCATGCTCTTGCCCTCCAACATGGTGGCCAAAATTACTTCTTGCTTATATCTTGTTCAACGTTTCATAGTTACGCTCAGATGTGCTGTAAACGTTATCACATCATCTTTTCAACATTTTCCTTGAAACTTAAGTGCAAAATTTGTGTTCAGAGAGAGGTAATTCATAATTTCAAAAATCACATTTTGGTCACGTGACCATTTACGAACTTATTCATTTTAAGAAAATGGTGCGGGTTTGAAAAACCAAATCACCATTATTTTGTTTAAGATATGACCCACTAATCGTTTTTCGAAGGAAAAATCATATAACTTTCATTTTCATAAAAACGATGTTACATGCCTCTTATTGCAAATGGCCTATTGAGTAAATGTTTATCTCAAGTTTGCCGAATTGAATTTAGATGATAATTATACAGATAAATTTTGGTTTGTGTATTACCCGGGGGGTACTCCCACGAATTTTGGGTAGGGGTGTGCGGTGAAGTTTCGTGAACCCTAACCCTATTTAAGGACCAAGAAAGCAAATACTGATAAAGCCCAAAGCCGAAAAATGACACCCTATTCAAGGGAAAAACAAAATTATTAATAGCATGAAAAGGACAACTTTATTTCTTCTCTGTAACATTGGATGTATAGCATCAAGCATAAAAATACTAGAATAAGCCTAGTTTAATAATATGCAATCATAACCGGCGGGCGTTTTCACGGTACCCTTCCCCCCTCCCCCCCCCCCCCCGGGTGTATTATTTTTAATGGTATGTTGAAAGCCCCAGAATTTCAAGAGTGTTGTTCTCTTAAACTGTAGAAAAAATAATGTACATGTACCTTGCAAATTACTGTCAGTCGTTGTATGGTGGTGAACCAAACTTTGCGCGTGTGCAACGAAATCTTAACCGTGGTTGGACATTATATTGAGGCTTTCAATAATTACAAATCTGAGCTCTCAAAAGTCAATAAATAAAGTGCAGTATAAAATGATGGTTGATTAAAGGAGCTGTGTCACTGCAGTCCAGTTCATTTTGTTTAATTTTGCCAATGACTCGCCCTCAATCGCTATGGAACTTAAAGTGAACAAAGAAATTACATGGAAATGACAAAATCAGAGATTCGAGACAAACAAATATGTCTCCTGAGCACCATTTTTGAAGTTACAAACAGGAGAGATCAACTTTGAATAACTGTTAGGCTGAACGGTTTTCAAAAACCCTCATTTCAATCCATTTCAATCTTCGTCAGTTTTGCCCATCCGTGGCATCTGCTGTATCTGTTGTGTTATTTTAACCTTCCTTTAATGTTTTAAGCGGTTATTTTTACGTTTCTCTTAATTTAACGAACATTTTGTAATTACCTAATGTGGCTGAATTTTGTGACACAGCTCCTTTAAGTTTTTTGTCTGACCAAGATGATGACAAAGCCAGACATTTGCAAGAAAAAATAATGCTGTACATCAAGGTAGTAATGTGATTTGTGTTATTTTTAAATGCCTTACTTTATTTTATCTTTTTTTCTTCTAGTGTGAGTGGAGATGAGAGGGCACAGGAGCCAGTTTTTAGTGGATTATACTCCTATCACTGCCCTACAAACACCTGGACAAGGCTAAAGTATGCAAAGTCTTTTGAATGGAATCTTGAGTCGCTTAATTAAGCTGATTTTCAATCTTTCTTAGCTTCTGAACAGTACTTTATTCCCGTTTGTATAATTATGAAATGATGCTGTGCCATGTGATTCCAACTTTTGAATAGCCTTATTTTCTTATACAACTAATTTTTACGCTCTGCAAGTTAATTCAAATTCTTAGCCTGCAAAATAATATCAATGTTGAACTCTTGTCTAATCTTCCTTTTTCAGTATTTTAACTTGTAATGTATTTAATACAGTCATTTTACTATTAGTTTGCTGGTGATCTTGACTTTTATCAATAATTTCCAGGGATGATTGCGCTGAGCTCCGGTCCAGAATAGGCCATTCCATGTTGTTTCATCCAGTGAGTAGTGACATCAAGCGTCATTATAGGCTCCACTACTTCTTCTGAATATTTTCAAATGATGCATGTTTTCTGTATTCTTGCAGGATAAGAGGCTTCTTTATATCTTTGCTGGACAAAGAGGAAGAGAATTTCTAAGGTATGAATTTAAGCCCTGGTGCCATTTTCACATTTAAAAGGAATTAACTTGTTTACAATGACTTCGCGCAAATGAAACATGTGCCACTGACGAAAAAACATCACCAGACTTTTCATTTGAGTACAGGCCCAGCACTGTCTTACAAAAAAGCTTGTGATTCCCTGGGCTGCAACATTTTTAAAAAACTGTCCCAGCAAACACCATAATTAAAGAGATTTTGAATGTCTCTGAAAGACCTGCGTATTTGGATACAGAGAGCTTTGTCTATAGGCATGAACACAGCTTGTTTGAACTGTTGCTTCATATACCATGCCTTTCTACACCTTCCCCATCCAAAAACATTTCATTCATTTCCTACAGTTCCAAGCTATTTATAGGGTAACCATAATTTTATCAAATATGAGCAGTTTACATGTGTGTCAAACAAATATTCCATGAATTTTCTGATAAATAATAATTTGCTCACAAATCTAGACTGGCTAGTATCTAATTGCATGTGAAACAGTCACTAACTTCTTTATTTTACAATTATTTGTTGATTTTGTAGTGATTTTATCACGTATCATGTGGACACACAGGAAATATCACTGGTATTAGATGGAAACAACCAAGGTAGAGTATATCTGCACACAAGCAGTAGGAATCAATTGTAAAGATTTGGAAACCTTTCACAATTCTCAAGGCTTCATTAGAGGCATAATAACCTATAATTATGTCATAGACATAGCTAGTAATTATGAACGTAATGTAATTAAACTATAAGTTGATAAATTAAACGGACTGGCCTGTAGTGCTGTTCTCTAGGTTTCGTCTCTATGGCTTCTGGTTTAAGGTTACCAGGGCTTTCAAGAAACAGATCCCAGGCCGTTTTAAAGGATAACGAGTTAATGCGTGTGTTCTCTCCGCTAGTACCGGCTGCGGGCTTTACTCAGAGGGCAACAATCGATCCAGAACTAAATGAAATCCATGTATTATCTGTAAGTACTGTCTTTCCCGATTCTGTGGTATATTCTTAGTATTTGACCAATAGAAATAACAAACGCTTCAAATACCTGGGATTCTTCAATTAAAGACAGGTTTGTCTCATTATTTCCATAATTCTCGCGATTCGTTTAATTTAGTTATGATCTTTAATGTCTGGAGACATTCGATACCCATCCCTTTTGGAATCCAGCCAGTCCAAGGTTCCAGGGTTTCCCAGGGGGTTTTCTAAGGTCCATTACCAGCCGACAGGGGCGTCTAATCTGAGGTCTGTTTAGAAGTTTAAGGAGAATCCCTTGACAGTACAGCTGTATTTCGAGTTTCTAATTTTCTCTTCTTCTCTTTAAAAGGCATACTTTGCTTCTTTTCCTTTGTAGGGTCTGAGCAAGGATAAAGAGAAACGTGAAGAGACAGTTAGGAATTCTTTTTGGGTTTTCAATCTGGAGCGTAAAATTTGGTAGGTGTTATTAACTTGTTAATGCAAGTTGTTGTAGTAGCGCTAAAACGTGGAGTGGCACTGAGATCATTACGAATTCGAATAAACGCAAACAAGTCAAAACTAGCTTTCCACAAGTGATACTGATGGTGAACTTAGGTCAGCTGGCTTCTCAATGTTCCACCAGCAGCCCACAGAATCATCTCTTCGACTGTGTTAATTCCAGTCTCAAATGGGTAGTGATGTGCAGGTTGCTGAACCAGGCAGGCTTTCAAACAGTCGGCTCTCAGTATATGACCATGGTCTTGATATGATATTGGTGTATTTCAGTAACAAGGAAAAGGAGGTAGAGGCGTTAGTTTCTTTTCTACAATTGCACGGTTCAGAGTCAAGGAGCTTGTCGATACTGTTCAGACGTTCTTCTGCTTTGCAGGTCTTGCGTTTACAAGAATGAAAACATGGGCCAGCAGTATTGGACGAAGATGCAAAATGTTGAGCCGTGTCCACGGTTTGCTCATCAGCTGGTTTATGATCACCTTCATAAGGTTCATTATCTGTTTGGAGGCAATCCTGGTAAATCCAGTCTACCCAAGATGAGGCTAGATGACTTCTGGTCTTTAAAGGTACATATGTACGTAATGCTATTTTCCCGGCTTCACAATTTATGCTTGTCACATAGCCTTTTTTAAAGGCCGGGTACAGTATCACAAAAATTCTATCATGTTGGTATGTGGACTTCCCTAGAATTATGCATGAAGGTTCTCTTGCTGATCCACAAATGGCGTCTGAACAACGAGAAAGAGATCATTTTGCTGCCTTCAGTAGTCAACCGGACACACAAGAATGATGCTACTTGCCTGGATGGCCATTACAGCTGAACCTCTATTGAGATGCCATCCTCCGTTTAGCGGCCAGATAACATAGTCGTGGCTGATTAAAGTGTCCGGTGGTAAATCACTGACGACAGAACCTCTTAAGCGGCCAACCTTTTTAAAGTCCTTTTTTCTTTCCCGAGAGTGGCCGCACCATACTTGTAGAGATTCGGCTGAACTTGCTTCGAGTCAAATTATCTTTGAAATAGAAAATGGACTTGAAACGTTATTTTTTGGGACAATTTTGAGTTCAGGAAGGTCTGTATCCATTATATTTTCGTGTTGCAGTTATCAAGACCTTCAAGGGAGCACTTGTTAAGAAGATGTCGATATTTAATACGCAAGCAAAGGTACCTTAATTGTCTTCTATTAGTATTTTCATCGTAATGTTTTTTGATTTTAGTCTCAACGTAATTATATGGAACGCTATCACTTTTATAACGTATAATGGTCGTCTGTTTTAGATTTCGTGAAATGGCATCTCGTGATCCGTTTGAAGGTCTCCGTTACTTGCAGGTAAAACATCATTTGCTGTATCCTTCATCACTACTGGTATTTTTTTGAATGTTTAGTTGATCGTTTTACCCATTCTCTTCTTCACGGAGAATCAAAGAGCCAGTTACCCCCCCCCCCCCCCCCCCGCCCCCTCCTCCCTCCCTTCTTCCCCGGGCAGCCGACATTTCGCGACACCACTGGCTTCCCCGGGAGATGACGTCTGAGGAACGAGCGCAGTAATTGCATACTGATGACGCGTCACTACCCGGATGTAGATGTGCAATCTGGGCAGTGCTTTACGTTCCAATTGGATGAAGAAATTTTTAACCAAAAACACTTCCCAGATCTGGGTAGTGGCACGTCATCATGCAGTATGGAATTTCTGCGCTCGTTTCTCAGACGTCATTTCACGGGGAAAGCAGTGGAGGCGTCGCCAAATGGCGTCTTTTTTCTCAGGCTAAAAATTACACAGTACCATGCAAAAGTTGCGTGATCATTGATTGTTGCTTTTCCTTAAAAGGTTACAATAATATTTATAATGCCTTTTCTGTAGAATGAACTTTCAGAGACAGTTGCACACGATGACATAGAGGAAAGCCAAGAGGTATTAAGCTCCCTCGTTTTATTTTGCGTAAAATTATCAATTCGTTGACTTGGCTCTCAGTTTGTAAATGTTCCTCTCTGATGTCACGAGGTAAATGCATCACGGTCCCAGTAAAGTTAAGACGATGCAGCTGTAGTGGAGGCCAAAAGAAATTAGAGCAGTTAAGGAAACCGTTCCAAGTAATAATTACAAACGGCTGTCTTCTTTTAAAAACTGACTAACATCTTTTGACCCACATCTTCCCCGAGCAATGTTGTGTCAAAAAACAAACTAAGTAAATAATTGGTTTCTCTCTTATTCTGAGTGCCAGAGCATTGCTGATTCAAATTATCCCGCCGCGTGCGAGAAAAAAAATGATACCCATGGAACAGCTATCTTGATCGAAGTTCAACATTGTGAGGGCGGGAGCGTTGAAGCAGCCAGTTTAACTAACATCTCGTTGTGTGTTCTAACAGATAGTTCCCAGGATATCGGAAAATAAATAAGTAGGTACAAATTGATAAGTAAATAAAATATTTACTTTAATTTTTCCGCTTATAGTCAAGAAGGTACGGAAACCATTATTGACCCAAAGTAATTAATTGGCCTCATACTTTGTCGTTACGGTGGCGATCTGCTCTAGCTTGCGATTTTCTTACGAATTAAAAAACGTATTTTTTTATTAAAATGACAACATTTGAAGAGGTCTATTTATAAGGTCGTGCTTGTTGCTTTCCAGTTCCGCCTTCTTGCATCCAGCCTGTTTTCACATCCAGCTTCAACAGATATAACGGATTCAGGTACATTATTCATTTTAGTGTTCAGCTAGAACTGTTAAACGTTACATGATCCATCATCGGGAATAGTTGAATAAATTTTGTCCAAACCTTTTAACCGTCTTAAGTAAACAGGGTGTGACTCTGAGGCTTAGAGGGGAGCCTTGGAACGAACTTAGGTTCACCTCAATAAACGATAATACTGTTTTGTTTATAGACCTGAAACAGCATTGTTCAAAATGTGAAAATAACTTTTGGGGGTGTTGTCAGAAATGCCTAAAGGTATATTCAATGGACTATAAAGGTAGCGGTTATACGAGTCCGGAAACAAGAACAGCAGATGTTTCAAATGTTTTCACTTATGACCAGTGAACTTTTCATAAATTAAATTCTACGGTAATCGACTATGCGGATGCATTATCGATTAGCGAATTGTTCAAAGTTTTCCTTCATTTTTTGACGAAAATCGATGATAAACTTACTTCAAGGTACATGCTCTATAGAAAAATCGGCCTGTCTTTCGTAGTAAGATTGGAAGTTCACAGGACCTAACATGTGACCATCCTCAAATTTATCGTGAATTAATTTGAGGAAACCCAAGACAATGGGATGTGGTGTTTGCTGTAAAATAAGCTCGAATTTGCTCCTTTTTTCTCTCCTGTTTTCTTTCAGAGCCTCTTTCGCCTCCCAGTGATGGTTTTACAGGACGAACTCAGGTAAGGACTAAAACATTTACCCTGTTTTGGATTCTCTATTGGTTACTTGTGAGAAAAAAGGCGAAGAGCAGATGGGAAAGCGTGGCAGACCTACCCTGCAGAAGGCAGAGGGTTTTAGCATACATACGAAGTCGTTTGCGCCGCTTACCAGTCAATCGTAGTGTAAAATAAAATTTACCCTTGGAACACCGAAAGAAGACATCTCTCATGGTTTTGCTGCTTTTTGTTGAATCTATACTTAAATTGGTCGTAGGTAACTTCGAAAAATAATTTTTTAAAGTAGTAAACAAAGTGTCCCTTTACTCATTGGAATCTTTTGTGGAACAAACTTTGAAATGAACGGGCTTTATGGAAATATATACACCTGTGCCCTCTTGGGCATCCCATTATAGTCTTTGAAATTCGTTTACTTCAAAAGGGCCGCCGTGTAGGCGATTTCCGAGTTCGTAAACTCTCACTTTCAAGACGAGGGGCTAAGTGCTAAACCTTCCTTGTGAAAATGAGTTATATTTGCATGAGAATAAAAACATCATTTTCATATCAATGGTTTCGCACTTAGCCTCGCTTGCCTGGTCAAAAGGTCTATCAGTCCAGTAACCCTGCAGGGTCGATTGCTTCAATTCATACTTGGAGCAGTTCATACTTCATCCCTGATCCTTAAGCTCATTTCATTCTCTCCTTTTTTTTTTTTTTTTGTTGTTGTTTTTTTCTTTCCAAGCCTCGAAGCCAAGTATGAATTTTATCATATGGAGATTAGTTTCTAGTCAGAAAAATCCGCGACTCTGAAAAACAAACATCCTAAGGGATTGTTTTCATCAATCATATTAGAGGATGTTAGCATCGACAACGAGTACGAGTTCTAGAACGAGATCAGCGATTTTGCGTACTGCGCATCTCCACGTTTTCAAGTCGTCCTGTCAAGTTGCACTACGACGAGTTCTCACCAAAAACTCGAAGTGGGTAGAACGACTGGGAAGAGCTGGTTTTCAAAGGTAAATTCCGATCGTTTAATGCAGTTTCTTTTCGTTTTTAGCCTCTCTTTTTATCATCTTGAACTTTCCTTATATTATGTTTTATGTAAAATACTGCTTTTGAAGTCGAGGAAAAGCAACCGAACGCGATATTTCCTACACAAAGTAAATTTGCATTTACCCGGGAAAGTTTCATGTCTCTCCACAGGCCTCACAGGCTCACGAAATAACCCCGAAAATTGCCATTATTTGGTCGAAAATATCCCAACATTCGAAGATATCAATAAAGAATACTTACTTCTTTATCCAGTGTGGTTGTTGTGTTGAATTTGATGGGTTTTAGCGTGTTTTAAGACCGCGACTAACCATCCTTCGAGTTACCTCGAAAAATCGATTCAGGTCGAATCTTCGATACTTTCCATGCTCAAATACAGGGTAATCTGTGCTGTTTACATCATATAAAGCACAAAATTCTTCTTCGTCCAAAAAACCTTCCATGTAACTGAGTAACAAGCAGTCTTGAACGTTTTTTAGAGTCATTTTTTGTTTTCGAAATTGTTGTGGAAGCGCTACCTCGACTCAAATTTGGCGCCAAGTCATGCGGAATCCCATAATTTTATTTTCTATAAACTCGAACTCGGTGTTATCGCTAACATAGAAAGCTGAGAAAATGACTTCGACTACGAGTACGGCTTGAAGTCGTTCTCGTACTCGTACGCGTTGTCGATGCTAATATCCTCTATTCCTAGCACTGCAAAAAACCATTGTTCTTAGGCTTCTGTCGACACACCTTAAAATTTACTACAAAAATTCATTACCAACCCTAAAAAGTTCGCTTCTTTTTCCTGTCGCAGCTGTTCGATACCCTGGTGTCTTTCTTCCCAGAGCACATGACACAGCCAAAAGGCAATCTTGTTGATCTTATCACCTTCTAACACCATGAACTGGAAAAAAGAAAAGAAACTCAAGGGTTTGATAAGAGAACAGGAGTTTAACTGAAGCAATCTGCGGCAGAGTTGACGACATTTAGAAGGAAACAAATCCCAATAGCACCTCCACCTTCAGAAATAAGGTCGAGTGACGCAAGAGTGGGTGGCCAGGACAAGTTTTGCGACTTAATTTCCACCCACCTGCTCGTTAAGAGTAGTTGACTCGGTATAAACAATGCTGTTTTACTTCATGTCTGCAAAACTGGACATCTCTTTATTACAGCGGTTTTCACTGAGCGTCATAGCTACTCTGGCCAATCACACCAGGCACGGATATTCAAATGAACCAATCAGCTCTCGCAGCGAATAATCATTGGCTGAGAAAGAGGCAGGGTTATTTTCTGCCAAACACAAGGCAAAGCAGTGATATTTTCTTTGCGCAGTCAGTTGAAGACTAAGAGTCTGACTCAACGCAACTTTGGATACTTACATTTAATAATGAGAACCAAAACAAAAATATCTTAGCCTAATTTACTGAGTTATTTTTGCCGGCAGTCAGTCCCAAATGAACAAGAAAAGTCTTGGTTTCTATGCTGATCGCCTTTGAGTGCCTGGAATGCGATTGACGTTTAGCAAAATGTTGCTTTAGCAAAATTTATATTACCTTTATAACGATCAAAACAAACTTTTCAATCAGTAAAAATGGTATTTTGCACGACAAAGACCGCATTAAAAATGGGACGTGCACGTGCCGTACACTTTTTTGTGTGGAGAACGTAAACAAAAGACGACAAATTTATCTTTCTCTTTTTTAACTTGGACATTTTTCTTGTGAATTCAACTCCAAGAGAGCAAATTTGACAAAGTGAGCAAGTTGCGATAATCGCGCGCGCTGAAGTTCCCAAAAAGGCGAAGTCATTGTTGAGTGACATTTTCGCCACCGTGGCCCTCTTGATATCTTATAAACTCCCGAATATGCCGCAGGGGATGCCTTCTTTCACACCTTTGTATCTTTCTACTTTCCTCAATCTTTGTCTTTTTCCAAAATCAAAGATGGCGAACACAAACACACACTCAGGAAGAACTGAGTGTTCGTTCGTACGAAAAATATTGCGCAGGAGATGGAAAATACTCTGCAAACAGGGAAGAAAAAATGGAAATCATTCTGTAGCAAGAAGGTCTCTATCTTTTTGGGGGGTGGAAAGTTGTCTGAGTCATTCATCTATTGGTTCTTTAGACAGTGAAAAGAACTCGTTCAAAGACCTTCCTGACACCTGAAATCATTAGATTTCCCTGGTAATAGTAACGACCAGCTTTATTAATGTGTCAATGTATTAAGTTTTCACAACTAGTTGGAGACACAAACAATTGATTTCAGGTAATTTAAAGAGAATCTTGTTTCATGAAGAGCTTTTTCTTTCATTGTTTCTGAAAATGTATAACTTGAGATGTGGTATGAATGAAATCGTGATTTCTGAAAAATCGAATAAAATTCAAAATCATTGTAAAATAAGTCCGCGAATTCGAATGATCCGAACTCGCCGATGACTTGTTCTTATTCGGAGGGAAATTTGCGTTTCAAAATCGATTGGGCTAGCTTGTAGTGGGAAGGAAATTTACCATTTTTGCTTTGTTTTACTTTGTATTCGAGGGCCAATTTCAAGTACAAGCCCCCCGCGGGGCTTTATTCTGAGGGGCGATTTAACGGCCGGTATGCTGTCTCCGTTTACATTAAAGATCGAGGGTTCCGATAGTTTTGCATCTAACAGGATAAAACTATCAGTTAATGAAGCAAAATGGAGTAGTTTGCCTTCCAGGACCCGCGCTCTTATTCTTTATATTTCGATTTGAATATTTGATTTCGGGCCCGAAAAGTTACCGGGACTTTCGAGAAACGGGCCCCAGTTCCTATTTTTTCCTACGACATTTCGCGACGCCACCACTGGTTTCCTCGAGAAATGACGTCTGAGAAACGAGCGCAGAAATTCCATACTTAAGACGCGTCGCTACCCAGATCTGGGTAGTGCTTCTGGTTGGCTGAATCAAATTTCCCACACGGTACGACCAATCAGAAGCAGATCTCAGATCTGGGTTGTGACGCGTCATCTGTAAGGAATTTCTGCGCTCGCTTCTCTGACGTAATTTGGCGGGAAACTAGTCGTGTTTTCTCAGGCTACTTTGAAAATAATGGGTATATTTGATTGAGTTCAGTTTGGTAATCATTAAAACAGAAGACCTAATGAAAAACAAATTAACACTAACCTAAGTATAAAGTCCGATCAGTAACATATATTTTCATGTCCTTTCTTAAGTTTTTATCGTTTTATTACCTGTTCAAGCAGTTTTCTGAGCGCCACTGCAGCAGTGGTCTCAATTTGTTACCAAACCCCAGGCTTCCAAAAGTGCAGTTGCACGCGTGAAACTGATCACCATTATGACGCTGTTCGTCATTGTGCAACAGACATGATATTTAAACCAAACATGTGACCATCAGGATGTCCCTGTCCGTTTTACTGGACGAAATTGAGCTATGGCTGTTGGCAGCAATAGGATGCGGGGGGATTCTGTTAATTTTGTTCCTGTTGTTATGCCTACGAGCGCCGCGAAAGCCCACTACATCCAAACGAAATTTGGTGCCCGGTCCACAGGTAGAGCCACCGAGCCAAAGAGCTATGATCGAGGTGGGTCGTACATACAGTCACTTTTATTAACCAAATATTTTGTTACTATTATTCATCTGCCTAGGTGAAAATAAAATACGGCGTTGTGTTCTGTGTTCTATATTACTAAAAAAACGGTTATGCTTTGTAATACGCGACGTTTAAACTTTTATGCACAAACTCCACTTTATAAAGTCATCAATTAACCCAATACGTCTAAAAAGACAACTTAACTTGTTCTGAAAACTAATTCGCGATGACAATGGCCTATTTCCGCGGAAAATAAGAAATTTCATCTTCAAGTGTTAAAAAAAAAAAGTGGCCTGCGTAGTGTGAAAATCGCGCGCGCAGACAAATTCCTAAGCTGTAACTGCGCGCGCTAGGATTTCCTACTGCCATGATCAAATTGACCATTTCATTGTGAAAGTTCCTAACAGTTTTTCTTATGAAAACAGAAACTTTCCGAGAAAAGGAGCTATTGACTGGTGAAACAAAAAATGCTAAAAAATTGATAGGTTGATTTGTTAAAAGATTGAGAAAAAGACGTTTCGAAGGCTAGCACTTTAGTCACATCAACGGGGCCTATATAATAAGGGAAGAGCTAGCGCAAAACTTTCAGCAAAAAAGTTCTTTTTTGGGCACCTGCACTCTTCATTGCACACAGCCTCACTTACTCGCGCAAATTATTCTGATCCGATATGCATATTTGTCGCTCCTTTTCCAGGAAATAAATAATGATCCTAAAGAAAGAGAGAAGCCTAAACCAGACCCGGACATAATAATAACATACTGTAGCAATGGGTGCCAAGGAGCATGTGCTTGCCCAGCTTTGAACTGTGACCACACGACACTGACCAACAATGTACCTTCATTAACTCTACCTCCACCCCCTGCCCCAGAAGATATTCCACCCTCCGATCCCCTTCCGGAAATACCGCGATCAGAAACCAACCTACGACAAAGAACAAGAAACAAAGGATCAGCTCTGAACCTGAAGGAGAAGGTGGTAAATCGCCAGCCTGCCGACGCCGGAAATGAGTCGAGCAAGAATGTGGGGAAAGGAAGTGAAGGAAATAAAAGCAAAGGAGGACCGCGAAGAAGTTCCCACATTGCTAAAAAACTAGCAAAAGAGAGACGGAAAAGTGAAGTGCAAGGAAGCGGAAGTGACCATCGGGGATTGAAAATTGTCACCAGGGTAACAAGAAGATCAAGTAATAAAGAACTTAGCAAAGACGGAGGTAAAATAGAAATAAACAAGGCCGGAGCTGATAAAGACTCGAAGAAGGAAGAAAGTTCCAAGAGAGTAAACAAAGTCAAGCAAGAAGACAAAGGCGAAAGCACAAAAGAAGTCAACAAAACCGGAAGTACCAAAACAACCGGAAATAGCCAGAGCGAAAACAAGGACGGAAGCACTAAGGAAGTTAGTGTTGGACGCTCGAAAGGAGTAAAAACAAATGACAAGACCAGAATTAACAATGTCAGCACAAAGCAAAGCAGGAGAGATTCACTTAAGTTACTAAGAGGAATGATCAATTTCAGGAAAACCAGCAGTGATGGAGGGAAAATCCACACATCAGAATAGAATGCACATGCAGTTATATTATTGCAAAATAAGACATAATCTGTTGTCTCAACACTGGAAACAACCTAGTAAGTGTCTGTGATCTTTTTCAAGAACTGTTTAAAGTTACGTTACGTGATTAAATCTTTTATCCATCAACACACTTTCATTTTACAGCAGTTTCAGATTTTTTTATTCCAAACAATGACAAAGCCTCTACAATATTTTACATCTTTCAAGTGATTGAAAAGTCGTCTGCTTCTTTTATCCACTGATCATTTTTTCTAGTCCATTGATCATTTTTTAATATAATTATTATTTCACTGTTTTCAGACTAATGTTGACGACTGGCTGATCCTATGCAGCTCTATTACGTTAACATTCCTTCTTGTTTTTACTTTAACGTACGTTCGCTTTAAACGTCTTAGTTGTCAATAAAACTTCTTCTGAACTGTGAAATTATCATTACAATTTTACTTAGAAAGCCAACCCCTCCAACTAATAACATCACTCTCGTTTGCTTAAAAAGTGAATTTGAGCTGTTTCAAACGCCATGGCCATTACTCCACCTTGTTCAATTTGTAAATGGTGGCGAATTTTTTCTAGAACCGAATTCTAAACGTTCAGAAAAAGAAATAGAAAATCGTTGTCTTTTTCTCACGTCCCCATAAAACTGGCGTGAAGACGTTTTACGTGGCAGTCGCGCAACGACGGCAGTGTATAAAAAAGCGTGATGATCAAGCAAAGATTGCTATCTTGCCGTACTCGTTGCCTTCGCCGTCGTAGCTGTGCAAATCCGACTCGTCCCCAGTCGTTTCTTAGTATTTTGTAAGCGGTCACGGAACGGTCGCGAGAGACTATTGCGGCATCTCGGCGAAAGAGTCAATTAATTATTCAATTTAAACGCCAGGGAACTGAGCAGACAACCATAAAATGACCTGTTGCCGGCGTAGAACGCGCGGAATTGACAGAAGTTAAAATTATTTATTAAGTGAGAGCCCTATACCCCCACCACCATTTTTCCAGTAGACCTGCACCGTCGGCTAAACCTCTATTGTCTTCAGGGATAGGGGCATTGTTATGTGACAATCCCTATTGTTTTCCCAGCTAATCACAAACAATCTTTCAAATAGGTGCGGAATCGCCCCATTTTTCTTTATAAAATACAGTGTAACTAAAATAGTCCGCAAGCTCTGATCGGCTTTTTTGCTTTTTTGCTCGGGTCTGCATATCTGTCTCGAATTCTCCCAACCCCTCTCGTGTTTATACCAGGCTATGCAAACACGGAAAACTTTTTCTATTGCTTAATTAGCATAACCGACACTACCCGAGTTCACCGTCCGTTGAAGATCTAATTAACAATTATTGCTCTCGCCTTTATGGCCTCTGAGTCAATAGGGCTATTGACTCAGAGGCCATAAGGGCGAGAGCAACAATTGTTTTCGTAAAATCCAACTAGTTGGTAAAAAATATCGAGACAAAACAACTTTAGCTTGCAAAACACGATTCAGCCGCCATTGTTTTGGTTTTCAAAGCCGGCACTTTTCGCTACTTTAAGTGGGCTATAACATATAGCCTAGTAGTAGCTCAACCAATCAAAACGTACCATTGATAATAGACCACTAGTTGGATTTTGCTAATACGGGTTACATAAAGACAACAAAAGTACACGTCATCTAAGCGAGAGTTTCAAAAGGCTCTCAGAACACGAGTTTTGGGTACTTAGCTTGAACCGGAAAGTTTGCGGGGATACTATTCCGGATAGCGCGAACTTTATGAACCATAACATCTACATAACAGACTTGCAGATAATTCTGTTATTCCGCCCCTTCCCTTGTCCTTATTGACTGGAAGCTTTAGTATTTACCAGCAGCACCTGAAAACTCTCACTGTTTCGCGTCCTTATGTGAAACGCCTTCTTGTTAGCACCTCATACACTTCTTAAAAATCTTCGCGGGTCGGCAATGCGTACAATCCGCAGTTACATAAAAAGGCAAGACAAACGGAAGCTTGCGCTTTATCTCAACGCTCACATGGCTGTCTCTAGATATAGAATAATTATCCAGGATCAGCTAAGTCACTTTGTCCAAAATACCTGAAAAAAAAAAAAAAAACTTTGTTATTGCCGATCGCAGCCAACTTCCTTTACTCCGGGCACGAGATATTGTTCTTAATAGCAAGAGTCTGTAATAGCGAGAGTTTACTTGACGTGACTTGAGTACAAATGTCTGTAGGATAAAGGTGTTGTCCGGCACAACGCCCGAGAGATGCCCGTAAGGCGAGAGCTGATTGTGCTGGTTAAGCTCCAATGTCTTCCCAGTCAAAGCCTTATAATTAGAACCTCTCATAAGCGACCGCGCCTATTTTTTGAGCTGACACTTTCATAATTTTCCATTGTTTTTAATTTCTTGTAAGCGACCACTTTACGAATCTTTTGATCTCTTTGTTCGCTGTATGCACTACGTCACTTAGAGTATACGAAAAACTTTCAGTGACAGCACGAAACTACACATATCTCAAATTAGAAATTGCATGCTATAAATTCTCTTCCATCAAGAGAGGATAAAGCTCCATAGATCGAGCTTTATTCTCTCGTGCTTCCATATAGTAGATGTGTCCGGATCTCTTTTCGGAAAACACCCAAGAGGATCGATTCTCGTAAGCGAACACTAAATCTTCGAACTTTGAGTGGTCGCTTACAGAGTGTTTTGACTCACGTGGCCAGCATCTATGCAAATTTATTGAAACAAAAGAAAGCGTTTGCATAAGAAAAGAGTTTAACTCCCAGAGGATTGGTTTGGGACACCAACATGGCCGCCGTTTCATTATTTTGGGACACCAATATGGCCGCCGTGACGTCATGTGAAAACACTCTATAGGCGGTCCGGCCGTGTATTTACGGTGGCCCATATCTGCAAACACAACAAACAATTCTTGAAACACAACAAACACTTTTCCAAACACAACATAGTATTATCTGAACACAACAAACTATTATCGAAACACAACACAGTATTATCGAAGCACATCACAATATTATCGAAACACAACACAGTATTATTGAAACACAACACAATGTCATCGAAACACAACACAATATATCGAAACACAACTCAGAGTTTGCAAAACACAACCCAAATCTCCCAAAACACGACACAATATTTGCGAAACACGACACAAAGTTTTCCCGATTACGTAATACAGGATGCTACTATACAAGGCATAAACCCAAGTAGATACTTCATATATGATTCCTATAGTGTACCGATATATATATTCTTACTTACTTACTTACTCTTTCTGCCTTGCTTGAGTATCTTTATGTACTTTTGTGTCTTGGCCTACTCTAGTAACTTGGCGTGCTTAAGTGTCTTGGCCTACTTCAAGACGCAAAGGTAAGTAAAGATACTCAAGCACGCCAAGTAACTGAAGTAGGCCAAGTCCCTCAAGCACGCCAATAATGAAGTAGGTTAAGACACAAAGGTACGTAAAGATACTCAACCAAGGCAGAAAGAGTAAGGCCCAGTTCAAACGTCGAATCTCACATGTGCCGAACTTAATTCGAGAGTTAAAAGTGCGAGGTTTGAATCAATTAAATTCGACTGTTTAAATTAAATGCGACGTTTGCCGTATCTGAGACTGAAACAGTCGAAGATTCGACTTAAGTTCGACTTTTGATTCAAACGTCGCATTTCACATGTGCCGAACTTAATGCTTGAATGTTAGTAAATTATTATTATATTACTGGGAATATTGACAGCGAACAGAGTTAAATTCGACAGAGTTCAGAGAGTTAAATTCGACGAATGAATCAAATGCCGTATTTAACTATTTTAGTCGACTAAAATAGGAATTAAGTTCGGCACATGTGAAATTCGACGTTTGAACTGGGCCTAAGTAAGTAAGTAAGTAAGAATATATATATCGGTACACTATAGGAATCATATATGAAGTATCTACCTGGGTTTATGCCTTGTATAGTAGCATCCTGTATTACGTAATCGGGAAAACTTTGTGTCGTGTTTCGCAAACTCTGAGTTGTGTTTCGATATATTGTGTTGTGTTTCGATGACATTGTGTTGTGTTCAGATAATACTATGTTGTGTTTGGAAAAGTGTTTGTTGTGTTTCAAGAATTGTTTATTGTGTTTGCAGATATGGGCCACCGTATGTATTTGTTCTAAACCGCAAGTAAGAAAGTATCCTATTACAAGTACTACAAGTAAGTAGCGTATTAAGGGTAGCACTAAGGCTCTAAAATCATTATCATATAGGGTTAGTAGATTTATTTATTCAACATAAACAAATATAAATAACAATTTGGAGGAAGCTCATTCACAAAGTGGTTCTACGTCTATTTCCTGTTACCATTCATTAAGAAATGTTGGTTTTTCAGGAGAGGGAAAAATCGAAGTACCCGGAGAAAAAACTCTGGCCCCCAGTTGTTCAAAAGTTGTATAGCGCTATCCACTGTATAAATCACTATCCAACGGATAAGTGTTAGGGAAACCAATTGCACTCTGATCCAGTCGATAGAGATTTATCCAGTGGATAGCGCTACCCACCTTTTGAGCAACTGGGGCCTGGAAGCAAAGGAGAGAACAAACAGCAACAAATCAACCCACATATGGCGTCGACCGGCACCGGGATTTGAGCCTGAGCCCCATTTGTGATGGGCGAGTGCTCTCAAAACTGACTCCCGCGCCACCCTTAGCTTGCTCCCATCACTCGCACCAGTCTGAGCGCGATTTAAGCTAACATATTATATATGCTCTCCGTTCGTCTCTTAGGAACCAAAGAACTATTGTTGGTTTTCACATGACGTCACTAAAATTCAAACTAAAAAACTATCCATCCTACCGAGATTTCACTTTCACGATGCATTAGAGCAGCTGAAAACTAATTGTCAAACAAATTTTCGCTTCAAAAGGGTTCTTGGTTTTGTGGTAGAGTACGCTTGAATTTCTAAGCTTTTGCGTGACGCGGCATTTACATGACGGCCAAGAGAGCTGTCATGTAGGTTAAAAAAATGACTTATTTGAGGAAATTTTGCAATCTAAACAGTTCATGTACTGAAAAAAGTATTATCCTAATGTTTACGAGTTTCTCGAAGAATAAATTCACGCTTTTGCAGCAAAACTCGGTAACAGATGTTTCTGTTGGTTTCCGTCCGCCATGTTGGAGCTCATCCAGGTGAGCACCAGCATGGCGTCTTCATACAAATGTCTATAAATTTGGGTAACACATTTCTTCGGATATCTCGAATACGAAATATTCCTCTGACCTGAATCTTGGCGAGGGTCTTTGCATATGTACCTCCTTTCATTTTCCAGATTCTGGATTTGATCTATTGAATGGTTTCGATTTTTATGTTCATCTATTTTGAATGGCGTGACACTGAAAACCAGCAATACTACACAACAAAACGGCTAAGACATAGAGGATATTACATGGCCGCGCGGAGATACGAAATTTTTCTTCGAGTGTTGAAAAATATTACTCGCAAAAATATTTTTTTCAACACGAGAGCAGAAATTTCGTATCTCCAAGCGGCCATGTAATGTTCTATTTATTATATAATGAATGAACTACCAAATGACTACCAAACCATTTGAAGTACCAAACCATTTCACTTTAATAGTTGTTTGGTGTGAAGGCGCGATTTATTATGTAGCCATAGCAACGGTGATATTTTCACATGTGAAGGTAACATGTTCTTTTCATATGTGAAGATATCAAGTTTTCGCGCGAAATCTCACCTGGTATTTCATTGGTGTTTATATAATAATAGAAAGTAAGAAAAAATAACTTGGGTATCTGTTTCACCAACCTGGAAACTAGCGTGATGAGCAAATTAAGCGGGGAAACCAGATCATGGTAGGGAGAATCCTGAGATAATAACAATAATTATAGTTAGTATTAAAACAGCGGCAGGATTGGCTCCTCAGGCGGTAGAAAGAGTGACTGCAGAGGGGAAGGTGGCGGATTAGATTCCTGGGGCCGAACCAAGTACCCAGGGTCTTAAAATAACTGAGAAATGAAGACACTTCCTTTGCCCTGCAAACGGATAGACCTTCGCGTAGCTCGGACGACCAAGTAAAATGGCGGTCCCGTCTCCCGTAGGAGACGTAAAATATAGTGTCCCCAGCTGGAGTACTTTTGTGCTAAATACATTGAAACTCAAAGAAAGTGCATTTTTAAATAAAACTGTAACAGCTGTTCCATTTAGGCTATATTTAAAAGTAGTAGTGCCAAAAAATTAAGAGCGAGTCCGCCAAGGAAAGTTGATGGGTTCTTGATGGGGACGATTCAGTTCAAAATGAGTCGCTAATAGCTGGTTTCAGTACAAAAAAGGGGTATAACTACGGTAACTGGTACCGGACCTCGTTGGTACTGATCGACAGCTGTGGGTTCAATCAATTAAATAGAAGGTCCGTTACAGTTTACGCAGCCAAAAGCTCGTGGAACAAAGAAACCCAACGCAGTTAAACAAGACCTTTCAAAGACGAAGGATGAAGCCCTTATCTCCACCCCCTCCCACTGACAAACTATGAAGAATATAGTCCAGTGAGTCTAGTGTAAACAGTAAATGAATGAATGAAGCTTTATTTAATCTCAGGTTTGTGAGGTTTGTTAGACCTCTAGCAAAAATATGCTATGCTTTAGTGTATAATTGTCGGAGTAATGGCGTTTTTAGTTGGAGTTCTTTTCAATCACTGCTGGCGGTGATTCTCAGATGGCCGCAGTTGTGAGTTTGCTTTTTGTTTAACGAGCTATTAACCTGTTTCCCAAACTTTCGCAAACTTGCAGATATCTGAACAATTAGCCACGGACAAACAGGATATTCAAAATAACGATGACGACTGTATAGATTCACCACACACTGAAATTTACATACCGCAGTGTACGAAAATGTTGGTTACCTGTACTTGACATTCATGGTCTTGTTTTAATTTGTTTTAATTTTTTTTTAATTTCATTTTTTTTGCTGATAATTTTCTTCTGCTCTGGCAAAACTGCTAATAATCTTTGCGTGCAAATTAAGAGAAAGCTAACAAGTCTTGCATTCACCGAGTTCAACTGCGAGGCCAATTTTCCCCCCAAACGTTCGTGGCAAGACTTGCCGGCAACAAAAGGAACTTAAACATAGCTCAAACATCTTTGAATCCGGCTCAATCCTCTTCTTTATCCGTTTGCTTCCATATAAACGAACTTAATTTATTGCTATTATGGATAAAACACTACGTACTCATTTAATATTCCATTTAGATGACATCAACACTGATTCAATATGTAAATTGAAAGACAGGCAAATGTACAGGATACAGACTACTTTATTAACACCTCAGTCTTCATTTCAAACTCACTATAATACAGTAAATAAAGATAAATTTAAAAACAAAACAGAAAAAATACAATCTCCCCGCTAAGGGACCGGTAATTATTTATGTGGGGGGGGGGGGGGGGGGGGGGGTGGAGGGGAAAAATCATGGGGTGGGCCAGGCCTATTTTTTTTTAGAGAAAAGGGGTGGGCCAAAAGAGAATTTCACAATGATTGGGGGTGGGTCATTGTGTGTTTTGTAAAGAATCACAATCACCACAATTCATGTGGAAGATCTAAATAAATTCTAATGCAAAGCTGGACATAAAATATAACACAATTGGATGTCACATGTAGCAATCCAACCTAAGTGTCAATGAGGTCCGTATGCTCTTTGTGAAGAAAAGAAAAGCAAGTTCGAGCCTTAAAAGATGTACATTGCTATGACTGGAAAACACTTGTAGAGAAGGGAAGCTTGACACTCTAAAAGTCCCCGAGTTGGACAAATACATTGAGCATAATAAACTTAGCAAGAACGGAAAGAAAATCGACAAAATCAAGTTAATCACAGTACACTATTAAGAAACTTCAAATAAGGAATCTACATTTCCTTCAAGCGTCAGTGTTGGTGAGGACAGTGATGAGAGTGACAGTGACAATGACCTTGTTTTGTGTGATGAAAGTGAAAGCAAAAGTGAATCAGATGATGACAGTCATACTGTAACAATACAAGAAGCACATCAAGAAGAAGTGGCCGCAGAGTAGGACACTGGTCCATAAGATATGCTGATTTCGTTTAGTGAACAGGAACTCCTGATAGAGGTATAGATTTAAGGAGGTTGGGGGTGGGTTCACCTCTTATATAAAGTTATATGGGGGTGGGTCAAGAATTAACTAATGGGCTTAAAGGGGTGGGTCACGTTTCTTCTTTCATGCTAAAACAAAAAAAATCCCCCAGCCCCCCCCCCCCCCCCCCCCCCCCACATAAATAATGACCGGTCTAAGTAATTATACTTATATACACATGTGAACAAGGGAATAGCCAGCTACAAACTCAATGCGCTTATATGTTTGCACAATTAGATGGATTTGAGTGGACTAGATTTACAGCTTATACAGACGTACAAAAGACATCCCCCACCCCGACTCACCCTTTTTTCTTGGGTGATCTCAGTAAAAGCCATGTACAATGAGGTGTTGTCACTAAGGCTAGTGCCATTGAACACGCCCTCCCGCAGATCTTTGTAGTATTCCCCACTTTAGTCTTGACTCTATGCTTAATTTCAGTTCGTTACCAACAATAGTAATAAATGTTACCGGCAAAGCACAATGGACACAACGCGTGGAAGAGCTTGGCGAACTACTGGTTCCCTTAAATACTTGAATTAACTCTCTCATCTGTATGAGGTTTTTCTGCGAAAACTGACCTTTTCAGTCGACAAAATACAATAAATGCCTCGGCGTTTCAGATAAGAGTTGCACTCGTTTCTTTAAGAAACAAACAAGAAGAAAAATTTCTAAAAGACTAACGTTCGTATGAAATAAAGGTTAAACCTAGACAGAAGCACATAACCTGACCAAGATTATATTACGAAATTAGTGCCACTAACACTTTCTTTAAGTCCCCACTCGGTACAACATGATACAAGTGATGTTCTTCCAAAAAACCTTTGAATTAAACACCAAATTACAAAAAGGCAAAAATTCAATTCATCCAAGTTATGAAATTTACAAAAATGCAGAGAGTTCAATCCTCTCGAGAGGGCAAAATTAAACGCTGTTTCCGTCAATCTCCCCAAAATTCAAGGCGATACCTTAATCAAAACTGCTTTCTCCTTTCATGCAGCATGGTATAGAAATCCAAAGGCTTTACAATATCTTCGTACAACAACGTCAATTGCTCATCGCTCAGGTTCTTGGCGGCGTCCGTGAATCGCCTATCGGCTAACAACGTTTCACGATCAACAGACAGACACGGTGGCGCACTGTTGATTCGTACTCGCGACCCGGCTGTCTTCAACTGCTGACCAGTTGGATCACTACCGCGTCGTCCCAACCTAAACGGGTTTTTTTGCCCTCCTCTACCGCCTGCTTTGGCATCCACTACGGCGCCTCGCTCCATCATTGAAGAGGACCTTGGTTTTCTCTCTAAACTGTATAAATTTACATCCTCGGGATCAATCCCGATGAAGGTTCTCATATTGCCAGTCACTGAAGACGATTTAGGTTTTCGTACTTCGTCGTCAAAATTTGCCAACTTGGAATCTGTGGTGATGAATGCTCTTGAGTTTCCTTCCATCGCTGTAAAGGATGTCGGTTTGCTTTCATGTTGGTGTAGTTGTTCAAATTCTGAATTTACTGCCGTGAAATTTTCAGGTCGACGTCATTACTTTTCAATCTCCGCGAGAACAGATGATAAATTTGGGAAATTCTTGATATCAAGAACCAGACACATATTTTGCGGATTAACTTAATTAAATTATCGCTTTTTTCAAACCGTACGCTGTAACTCAATGTCAATGACTTTGCAAGTGAACTACATTTACATACCATTCAGTTAACAATTATCGAAAACCACACCTCAAAGGGGAATTAACATCTAATATTCTCCATTATCATTCAATTTATTTTTTCCACACTCGAGTGGTCTAAATATCATTGCGTCTCCTGGAGATAACTGTCCAAAGACATATGCAGAAGAGAAAGACTGAATTATTTTGCTGCACAAATAGCCTGTCTGTCTTTTTTTTACCATTTTGAAAACGTTTCCAGAAAGTTCACTTGCGACGTATATGAAACATGGGTCGCTCCAGTGAAAACTTTTGGGAAAAACAGAGAACGGTGGAAAAGGTAGTCCCGTTTCCTGGCAGGAATAAACCCACCTTCGAGATCGTGATTTTTTATAGTCGCACAGATCAATCATTTGCCTCTGCCTTCGGTATCTCCAAAAGAATTGATATTCATACGGGACTGGGTGGCAAAAGTTGTTTTTCTCATACAAATCCTTCTAATTTTCGGCAAGTAGTTAATAGAGGATGCTTTACCATTCAAATTCGTCACCGATTATTTCTGTCATTTCCCTGATTAACTTCATACTAAATTCATCAGTACAAAAAATGACAGACTTAATGGGAAATTTTAGCCCGTCAAGCACCCACTTTTTATTTCAAGCTTAACTCTGTCATATTTTGATACTAAAAGAATTTTTGAAAAAATTTAAATTTCCCATTAACTCTGTCATTTTTGTGTTTATTTGACACTTTATGACATTAATGGCTCGCCCTGCGGGCTCGCGGAAATGACAGAAATAATCGGTGACGAATTTGATGGACAGGCATCCTCTATTAACTACTCTAGAATAATTCAATCGCGAATGTGATAAATATTATTACAAAATAAAAAAAGAAAAGTTTAATTAATAATATAAAAATAATTTTGAAATAAATATATTGTAGAAATGTTTATCGGATTTGTTTTGGGGGTGGGGTGGGTTGGATGAGATTGAATGATAAATATTATTACAAAATAAAAAAAGAAAAGTTTAATTAATAATATAAAAATAATTTTGAAATAAATATATTGTAGAAATGTTTATCAATTCTTTTTATTCTGAAGACATATTTATTCTAAGGAAATCATCAAATCCATGCCAAGTCATACGATGATTGAATTTTTCTATCATAAGTATATTACTTAATGGTGAATTTATATTTTTTAAAAGTTTATTATAAATGACTGGATCCATCATTGCTACTTGAAGTTTTTTATTTTTTGTTTTTTCGATAAGATTTCTAACTTTCTTTTCTTCCTTTGAAAGAGGTTTTTCTCCTTTATCGTAATCATTCAGGTAAATTACTTTTGCTTTGTTAAATAAAAGAGTTTTTTCATTATAAAGATGATTACTAAGTACGGAATAATTATGTACGTAAAGTTTGTTACCAGGGAAAACATCAAAATTACGAGAAAAAACAATTCCATACCTATTAAAATCATCTAAAATTTTGAAGTAATAATCAGCGACGTCGTCGTCATAACCATCATAGTCTGGGCTAGCATCGTTTCCTACAGTCGAGTTGTAGCTAGGATTGTATTTATAAAGAGACCACAATAGATACTTATAAGGATGATCTGTGTCAAGCTTTTTTATTTCTTTTGGGTCAAATGATTCGATAATCATCCATGGTTTAACTTCAAATTTATCTAGTTCGGGGCTACCAAGGATCATTTTATTAAAGGGATATATTAAGTTAATTGTGTAAAACATTATTACAAAATATATTTAGAAAAGATTAATTTTAAATATAAAAATAAGTTTAATTTATTTATATTGTAGAAACCTTTATCAAATATCAAAATCTATTTTACAAAATTTTCTTATTCCTACAAACTTCACAAATTAATTACTTTTCACAAAAAAATTTCACAAATGAAATGTTTTTTATTGTAAAAATTATAAAAATCTGAAGAGAAAATCTGTAACTTTTGATTGGATGAAAAAAAACGTATGACTGTCTCATGACACCAAACAATAGCTATGACTCATATTCTGTTTACCAAACATGTCTAGATTTGTCTCATTTTTGATTATATTAGAAGTTGTGGGGGATTTCCCTGCAAAAATAATCTAAACAATTACTAAAATGGAATATCAAAGCCCTGAGGACCAAGATTTCATTGTTGAAGATGGTTATAAACATGATAAAGATCCTGATTATGTTCCTGAGGAAGAGGAATCATCATCTGATGATGATAAATATGTTGTAAAAGGAAAAGATTTTCAGAAGTTGAGCAAAAAGGCAAAAAAACTCGGCGCTGAATCTCTTGATTATTCAAGGCGGAAAAATAACAAGTACGTGGTGAAGCTGCCAAGTGGAAAGAATTTGCATTTTGGTTCGTCGCAATATCCAGACTTTTTAATTCACAAAGATAACGAGCGAAAAGAAAAATATCTTTCTCGGGCGATGAAGATAAAGAATAAGAAGGGTGAGTTGACTTATGAAAATCCCGAATCGGCTAATTTTTGGAGTGTTAATCTGCTTTGGTCGGGGAAAGAGTTTTGAAGAGAAAAGATGAAAAAAGAATTTATTTTGTTTAAAGGTTTGAAATATTAATAAAATGAGAATCAAGACACCATTAACAGAGGAGGAATTAAAAAAACTTTATTCTTTTTTTAAAAGATATTTTGATAGTTCAAGAATAAGAATTTTTCCAGTGGAAGAAGAATATAAAGAATTTATTTCTTTTCTTGTAGAAGATGAAGAAATTAATTCATTATTTGTTGAAGATGAAGAAGATGGGTTTATTCATTTAATGATGAAAATTGGCGTAGAAGAATACTTAAAGTCTCTTTCAAAAAGAGATAAGAAGGGTGAGTTGATCTATGAAAACTCAGAATCGGCATTTTTGGAGTGATAATTTACTTTGGTTGGAGAAATAGAGTTTTGAAGCAGAAAAATGATTTTATTGTTTAAAGGTTTGAAATATTAATAAAATGGGATTCAAGTCAGAATCAACATGGGAAGATTTAATTACCAAGCAAATTAACGAAAAACTAAAATTACTTTATTCTCCTTCACCTTCAAGAAGTTTGTGGCCAACAATAAGATCTTCTCCAGCGAGAGATAATGAAAAAGAATTTAATTCAATACTTGATAAAGTTGAAGAATTGCTTTCCAAATATGATAAAAACCCTCATTTAAGAATAGGAGGTGAAAATTTTAATCAAAAGTTTCTTGGAATAGTGGATTTTTTGTATGAAGCGGAAGATCTTAACCCGATAGTGGTTTGTATTGAAGGAGAAGAATATAAAAAGAAAACTGAGGCGACACAAATTTCAAAAGATATTAAAAAAAGATTTATTTCTGTTGCAGCTAAGTTGTGGGATTATTGTGACCCAATTGAGTTTTAGGTCTTATATCATTTTTGATATAAGACTGTGAAACAGAAAAATAGAATTGAAGTTTAAAAATAAAA
Organism: Porites divaricata; assembly: GCA_038088405.1. Lineage (NCBI taxonomy): Eukaryota > Metazoa > Cnidaria > Anthozoa > Scleractinia > Poritidae > Porites > Porites divaricata. Next base: position 6,731,033 of record JBBMOI010000015.1, on the reverse strand, counting down.
AAACCAATAAATAAGGATGGCCACTGATCTAACTAATCTTTCTATTTCAGAGCTAAAAAAAATAAAAAAAGATAATAAACAAAAACTCAAGGAGGAATATAAACAAAAGTTGATTGATGATATTAAAAAACTGCAAAAAGCAAGAGATAAAATTAAATCAAAACCCAAACCCAAATCGTATGAAGAATATTATCAGGAGTGTATCAAGAATAAAACAATTCCTCCAGATACTCCATCTTATCTGCGCAAAGCACTTGAGAGAGCTTTGAAAGAATACGAACAGGGAATAGAGAAAGAGAAATCATCTTTGAAAGGATTTGCTAATAAATACATTGTAAAGGGGCAAACTGATATTACGCCATTTGAGTTTTTCAAATCCAAGGCTGCTTATCTCAAAGAGTTTCTCAGGAATCATCGAAATATCAAAGTCAGATTTGTTCTTGTTTGCATGATGGAGCAAATGGGAAAGTCAAGCGATGGAAAGACAAGTCTTTCCATTCAAGATAAAGCTTATTTTAATTCTGAAACACATATCAATCTTGAATCATCCGATGTAAAAGAAATACTGACCAGGGTTATTAGCTTCATAATTGAAAAGATTGCAATTTATCAGAAGAATGGAAGTGGTTGGTATTTCAGGGAAATAATTCATCTTGAGATACACACTGCTGATTACAATCCAATGAGAGGTTCATCTTATATTCCCCTTCCAGATTGGATAATGCGAAAGAAAGCGATAGTAAGCATTCGAAACAAAGATGAAAAATGCTTTTCATGGTGCGTATTGAGATATCTTCATCCAAGAGACAAAAATGATTTTCGATTGACAGATTTGAAGCAAAAAGAAAATAGTTTGAATACAAAAGGAATTGCTTTTCCAGTCAAATTAAAAGACATTTCAAAATTCGAAAAACTTAATCCAGATCTCCCAGGGATAAATGTGTTTTCAGTCAATGAGAGAAATAAGTTTTACCCTCTCCGAATGGCACAGAGAGATCCTCAGAAAACAATTGATTTGTTTTTGTTTGAGAAAGATGGCAAGTATCATTATTCTCTTATCAAAAGTTTTTCAAGATTATTTCGATCTCAAATAACATCGCGAACGAATGGTCGAATACACATTTGCAAAAGATGCTTCTCTCATTTTTCAAAGGAGGAATTATTTCAGCGTCATATTGAATATTGTTCTTCCAATGAATCAGTTGTTGTAAAAATGCCAGCAAAAAATACGAATCTTGGATTCAAAAATTATTTTAAACAGCTTCCAATCCCTTTTGTGGTTTACGCTGATTTTGAATGTTTTACCAAATCCTTGGAAACGTGCAAACCCAATCCAGCAGGTTCATATACACTTGGTTATCAGAAGCACGAACCGTCGGGGTTTTGTTTTTATATCAAGGGAATAGTCTCAAATATTTTCAAACCAATCTGTTTTACAAAACAGAAAGAAAGTGATAATGTAGCGGAAATATTTGTTTCAAAACTTGCAATGGTAACTCAAAAACTCTTTGACGATTTTTATCGACATCCAAAACCTCTCAGATTAACTGAGGAAGAACAGAAATCTTTCAAAGAAGCCAGTATCTGTCATATTTGTTCAAAAGAATTAAAAGATGATAAAGTCAGGGATCATTGTCATTTTACCGGTCAATATCGAGGAGCTGCGCATAACAGTTGCAATCTTCAATGCAAAAAACCATTGATACTGCCTGTCATATTTCACAATCTTCAAGGATATGATGCGCATTTGTTTATAAAAAAACTTTCTGGTTTGAAGGGTGAGTTGAATTGTATTCCATCGACTGAGGAGAAGTATGTTTCATTTTCAAAGAAGATCAAAGTCGACGAATACAGATCTCGGAAAACTGGAGAGATGGTTTCTTTGAATTTTGAGTTGAGATTCATCGATTCGTTTAAGTTTCTCCAAACCAGTCTTGCGAATCTTGTTGGAAACCTGCAACCAGATGATTTTCAAAATACAAAAGAAATAATGAAAGATAATATTGAACTTCTCTTTCGAAAGGGAGTTTATCCCTATGACTACGTTTCATCTCTTGAAAAACTGAGTGAAACACAACTTCCAACCAAAGAGAAATTCTATTCAAGATTGAATGACGAAGACATTTCAGATGAAGATTACAGTCACGCAATCAATGTTTGGAATACATTCAAATGCCAAACAATCAGAGATTATCACGATCTCTATCTTAAAACAGACGTTCTTTTGTTGGCGGATGTTTTTGAAAACTTTCGAAGGACATGCCTGAAGCATTACAAACTGGATCCGGCGCATTATTATACATCTCCTGGATTGGCTTGGGATGCTTGTCTCAAAGAGACAGGACAACAACTTGAATTGCTTAATGATTATGATATGTTGATGATGTTTGAGAGAGGAATCAGAGGTGGAATGACGCATATAGCAAAAAGATATTCAGAAGCGAATAATAAATATATGAAAAACTTTGATCCAAACAAACCTTCAAAATTCATTCAATACCTTGATGCAAATAATCTCTATGGTTGGGCAATGTCTCAATCACTTCCCACTAATGGATTTAAATGGATTTCCAATTTGACAAAAGAAAAGGTGATGGATATTCTTGAGAAAACAAATAGCAGCATGAATGACATGGGAAAGACTGGTTATATATTCGAGGTTGATTTAGAGTATCCAAAAGAACTTTGGAAGTCACACAATGATTATCCTTTGGCTCCAGAGAAGATGAAAGTAGGTGGAGTGGAGAAACTTATTAGTCATTTTAAACCTCATAAAAAATATGTTATTCATTATCGCAATTTGAGACAATGTCTTGAACTGGGATTGAAAATCAAAGCTGTTCACCGAGGAATTTCTTTCAATCAAAGTTCTTGGATGGAGCCTTACATCAGAAAAAATACAGAACTTCGCAAAACAGCTGCAAACAGCTTTGAGAAAGACTTTTTTAAGTTGATGAATAATTCTGTGTTTGGAAAGACGATAGAAAATATTCGGAAGAGGCAAAATGTGTTTTTGGTTGATAATCGAGAAAAAGCTTCGAAATTATCATGCAAACCTAATTTCGAAAGATTGAATATTTTTGATCGGAATTTAGTTGCAATACATATGAAGAAGACTGAAGTTTACTTCAACAAACCTGTGTATGTCGGCCAGGCGATATTAGATCTGTCAAAGCTGTTAATGTTTGATTTTAATTATAACTACATCCAAAAAAAATATTCTTACAAAAAAGCCAAGTTGCTATTTACAGATACAGATTCCCTTATGTATGAGTTAAAAACCGACGATTTTTATAAAGATATCTTGCCAGATATAAAAGCTAGATTTGACACGTCGGATTACCCTCAGGGTCATGAGTCAGGAATACTGACGGGAGTTAACAAGAAAGTGATTGGGAAGTTCAAAGATGAAGTTGCTGGTCGGCAAATAACTCATTTTGTTGGTCTCAGGCCGAAAATGTATTCTTTCAAAATCGAAGACTCTAATACTACCAAGAAATTAAAAGGAATTAAGAAAAATGTTATCAAAAAAAAGATTGAGTTTGAGGATTACGTTGATTGTTTGAAAACAGGTAAAAAACAGATGCGAAAGATGAACATAATAAAAAGCGAGAATCACGATATTTACTCAAAAGAAGTCAACAAATTAGCTTTGAGTTCAGATGATGATAAAAGGATTTTATGCAAAGACAAAGTTAATACTCAAGCAATAAGATAAAATGGATTAAAGATTTTATATTACCAATATAAAATCATGGAAAATCGAGATTTTATTGAATTCCAAAATATTAAATTTTATTTTCATCCTTATCATAAAGATTATTTGGCTAGTCGGTGCGGAAAGATTTTGAGCTTAAAATGGAATAAGAAAAGGATTTTGAAATTACATAGCAATTGTTGGGGTTATTTGGTTTTCAATTTTTATAAAAATAATAATAAAAAAAAATATTTTGTACATCGTTTTGTCTATGAATGTTTCAAAGGTACTATTCCAAAAGGAATGCATACAGATCATGTCGACAACGACAAAAAAAATAATTTAATCAACAATTTACAGTTACTTTCTCCAAAAGAAAATCATCACAAATCAAATTGTAAAGAAGTTGTTTCTTTAAACCTAGAAACTAATGAAAAAAGAATTTTTGATAGTTTGAAACAAACGGCTGAATATCACCAAATTTCTGATAGAGCAGTTGGTTGTAATTGTCAGAAAAAAACTAAAATCACAAAATCCAAGAAAGATGGAATGCGATATCAGTTCTTTTATTTCAAAAATTAAATATTTAAGCTATAAATAAAATGCCTTACTCCGAGGAAGAAATAAAAAAATATATGAATATTCTCCATATTTACACCAAACCTCAAAAAAAGGAAACCGATCGAAAAACAAAATGCTGGCACTGTAAAGAATCTGATTTTGATTTAGTTTCGGGTTTTAAAATTTGTACAAACTGTGGTTGCCAAAATGAACATGTACTTGGTTATTTTGATAACAAAGAATATGACAGGCTTTATTTTAGAAAGAAGAGTTTTTACCAGCGCAAGTATCATTTTGAAAAGAAAGTTAATCAAGTCTCCAAAAGATTAAATCTCTCTGAGGATGAGAAATACAATCTGTATTCAAAACTGATGGAAATAGACAACAGAATCATGGAAAAATTAAACGAACAATTTAATCGAAAAAGAAGCATTAATGTCATATTCCTTATAAAAAAAATCCTGGAAGAAATGAATAATCCCAAACACAGTCTTGTCGAACTTAGTATTGGAGATCAAACTCTGGAAAATTATCAAAATTGGTGGGAAAGTTACAAATCTCTCAATTTACGCCTTTATGAAAAATCCAGTAAATGATTCCGGTTAAATAACCAAGTAATTCAGATTTGATTGGTGAGTTGAAAGTATAGACACAGCCTCGACCGAGATTGAAATGTTTCCTGAATTCACGAAAAGCGAGATTGAATATAAGATGATTGGAAAGTACTGACGAGTTTGATCTACAACTGTATCTGAAGTCGGATAGTTTGTAAAGGATTTGATTAAAGCCCAATCTTTGAGTGAAGTATTTTATATATAAGTACTGATAAATCAAACAGGCCTTGATAAAGTTGTCGTCGTAGAATTTTGTTTTATGAGAAGGAAAATAGAAGTTAACATAAGCAATAATTGAGTTTATCATTTATATCTAGATTAGATATAAATGAAAAATATTATTACTAATTAAAATAAATAAATAAATTATTTTTTTTATAATAATATAAAAATACTTTTTATAAATTATATTTAGTAATAATCTTTTTCAATATTATTGATTCTAACATCTTCTATCTAACTAAAGATAAAAGATGAAAAATAATATTACTAATTATTTTAAATAAATTCTTTTTTTTATAATAATAATATAAAAATACTTTTTATAAATTATATTTAGTAATAATCTTTTTCAATATTATTGATTCTAACATCTTCTATCTAATTAAAGATAGAAGATGAAAAATATTATTACTAATTAAAATAAATAAATAAATAAATTATTTTTTTTATAATATAAAAATACTTTTTATAAATTATATTTTGAATAAACCTTTTTCAATATTATTTTTTATTTTATCTTTGATTATTTTTACATTATTCAAGTCGTTTGGATTCGCATATTTGAAAGTGTATTTATTACCATTCAATTTCGATGTTGCTGTTTTCCTCTTTCCATCTGAGATTAGTTTTATAGATCCAGCGTTAATCTTAAGTATTTTAGAAGTTGAATAAATCGATTGATAAACTTTATCTTCTCCAGTTGTCAGATTAGTTGCTATTATTTTTCTGGATTCTCCTTCTGGATTAGATGATTCATTTAGAATTCTTTTCAGGTTATCTGGCCTGTTATTTAGTTTGTTTCCGTCAATGTGAATTATTCTGAAGTATTTATTTGTTTCCTCGTTATTGAATGCTTCCCAGATAAATTCATGTTTCAGGAGACTTATTGAGTTTGAACCTTTTGGTCGAATTGATATTCTGAGATAATCATTCTGAGATGGTTTTCCAAGATCTTTTTTATTCTTGATGTTATAAACTCCTCCATTTCTTGTTGTAAAGTAATTTGAAAAGGTTGGATGAAAATACATCTCCATGATTGAAAAATATAAATACGAATTTAAATAATTCAATTTTATTTTATAGATAAATAAAAAATAAAAGAAGAATTTATTTATAAAATAGTAATAATCTTTTACAAATATTTTTTATTATATTTTTTTGAGAATTTGTCTGCAACAGGAGATTGATCGATAATCATTTCATCTATCAGTTTCATTCGATCTACAAACTCTTGTTTATTGAAATCATCACCTCTCAAAGCCGATCTCAGTTCTACCAATACTTTCTCATAGGTTGTAAATGCTATTTGAGACATTTCAATCTTTTTCTTGTAATTCTTCATTTTTGAAACTGAACTCACCAAGACTCCAAGACCATTGATAACACCCAGGATTATTGGATTGAGTGTTATTCCTCCGGCAATAGTTCCCACTACAACCAGTCCTCCTCCGGACAGAGTGAGAGTTTCATCAAGAATTTTATATCTTTTGAAAGATTTCTTAAAACACCAGAATTTCTTGTGATAATGTTTATAGAAATCTTTGAGAGTTTTGATGTCTGATTCTGATAGTGTGTTATCAATGTGATTAAATTCAAACAAATCCTTCATTTATTCTATTACAGTATATAACTTCCATTTATCTTTTCTTGTATCATTATCCTTTTATACGGTTCAGAGTCAAAGTCGTAAAAATTAGGAGAAAACATAATTTTATTCAAAACTCCGTCTTCAGTTGTAAAGTCAAAAGATTGATCGGTTGTGTAATTAGCGTTATCTAGAGTCAATGTTGAGCTGTAGTTACTTAAATTAACTTTTGTAACAATTGCATCAACACTTTGCGCCAACCATAAAACAACTTTTTTTCCATTAAAACCATGAGGTAAAGAAAAAGATTTTCTAAGACTATTTGAAATTAAAGTTACATAACCAGCAGCTTTAGTAAAGGTTAAACTCAGTAAATTTTGATTATTTTGTGAATTTTTTTTAACTAAAGCAAAATCTCTATTAGTCCAAAAATAAAAAACAAGACACAATGTAAAATTTGTAAAATTACTGGAGGGATTAAAAGTAATATTATAATTATTAATACTCAGTCCTTCTTTTCTTATTTCACTGAGGTGTTTATTAGGTATAAGAATACCGGGAATTAAACTATTTATAAGAATACCAGATGATGGTTTATCTAATCCGTAAATATTTGCATCTGTAAGATCGTAAAAATATTCAAAGTATCGTCTATAAACATAGTTTGTGGTGAAAGGAATTAAATCTTTTACCATTCCAACTGTTGCAGCACTACTATTCAGATTTCTATTGAGAGCAAGGTTCAATATACTTTTATTATTTGCGTTAATATCAACATTGTACTTTACTTGCGATCTATAAACTTCAAATGATTTATGATAGTCATAAACTTTATCTGGGTCGATATTGCTAACTTTGCTCATAATACCATAAGCTATCATGTAAACACCAGAAAACTGAAGAGGATACACAGCCAGATCATTTCCATTATTTGGAATATTGACCAAAATGTGAATAAAGAATCTGTTTCCAGTTGTCAACTTCTTGAAATTAATCAAGACTTTGTGATAATACATAAATTGTGTTTGGTTTTTTGAATCGGTGAATCTGTGTTGAAGTTTTTTTACACTAACATTTCCAAGCTGCAATCCTTGTGACGTGTTACCATCAACACTTATCTGGGTTTTATGCCATAGTTGATAATCAGTGTTAAGTATTTCAAGACAAAGGGTATAATCAGCACCTCCAACCAGTCTAAAGAAATTAAGCCCAATCTTGTACTTATAACCACCTTGAAAATTCTTTAATATAGTCGTATAAAGAACTTTTGTATTGTATTCGTGAAAGTTTCCTTTAAGAGTTGGAAGGAAAGTTATCTTTTTTGGAATAAAACTGGTTCTATTATCTATTTCATCTGTCCATTGAGTTGGACTTGTCATCAGAAAAGCAAACTCATCCTTATAATGACTTGGTTGAACTTGAGTTTGGTGCAAATGGCCGTCAACATACTTTTTGTTGGCTGCATCCGAATCTGAAGTTGGATCTTCAAGATTAATTATTTTATGTCCACCGATATTAAGATCTGAAGTCATGGTCCTACTCCCATCTTTTTTAAAGAAAGAACTGAAGTCTTGGTTAGAAAGGCTATCATCAACGTACTTTTTGGGAACGGCATCTGAGTTATTTGTTGGTGTAACAAGATTAATTATTTTTTTATTGTTCATGTTCAAATGATTTGTCATCATATTTGATCCATCAACGTGAAGATAAGCAAGGTCACCGTAAGCCAATGGTATTGGTTGTTTGGAACCAGTTGGATTTGGAAGATTGAATATTCTTTTGTTATTCATATCCAAATTTCCAGTCATTTGTCTTGTTCCGTCAAGTTTCAAAAATACACTGCCATCGACTTTGGAATCGTCAACATATTTTTTATTTGCAGCATCATCATTGTTTGAAGGTGTTTTGAGTTTCGTAATCGAGAATTGACTTTTCATATCAATATTTGAATCTACCGTCAAAAGTGATGTTTTTCCACCTCCAGAATTGGTATCAACATATTTTTTGGTTGCTGAATCGGTATCTGATGTTGGTGCTCCAACATTTGTCAATTTTTTTCCAACCATGTCATAATTTCCATCTGCGGTGAGATTAAACCCAACACCTGGAGCTCCTTGAACTCCTTTTGCAAATTGAAAGTGATTAGAAGAGTGTTCATTAAATATTCCCATCTTATTTATTATTTAGATAATCGCAGTAAAGTTTTTTGAAACGGTTTTTTTTGGTTTGTTAACAAAGAGAAATGAGAATGGTTTTCGTGTTGCCTCTTTATACATATCTTTATCAACTCCCAATTCAGATGAGATTCTGTTTGCTTCTCTGGAAGATGGAAATTCGTACAAACAATAATGAGAACAATTCAATCGAATATCTTTTGGAGTTTTATAAAATGATTGACTCAGATAAATCACCGAACAATTCTTATGTCGACCTTGAATAAAATAATCAACGATTTGTCTCTGATTTTTATCACAGACATAATCATCAAATATCACAAGTTTTTGATTGTCTTCGTATCCCATTTCTGTTACAGGAGTTATTTCATCATTACTCACAGAAAGGATTTCATAACCGAGTTTATGTGACATGTCTCTCATTTTTTGCATCAGCCTCTTGTATTTATCTTGCTCCAAATTTCGAGCGTAAAGATAAATCTCATCGTAATACAACAGAGGTTTCATTAGCATATGGAAGAGCAAATTAGTTTTACCACTTCCACTATTTCCACAAATCAGCATTCGAAATGTATCCGATGGCATGAAAGGAAACAACTGCTTGAATTTTTTATCGCTGTTGTCCTTGCTGTCATAATTTGGTATCTCCATTTTATATAATAAATATATAAATGGATATTGAAGAAATGAAAAAATATTCACAAAATAAGATTGAAGCAGATAATCTTATTAAACAGGTGAGACAAAAAATAAAAGAAACCATTTGGGAAAAACAGAATCTGAGAGAAGGATTTACTGAAACATTCAAACCTCTGATTTCTCAATTTGAAAAACCTGATGACCCAAAAGCACAAAATATATTTACTCAAAACCAAAAAATGTTACAAAATCAGTTGGCTCTTACAGAAGGTATCAGAGCCAATCAAAAAGCCATTACAGACGGATTTAAACAGTTTGAGAGATTGGCTGATATGAAAGAGTTGCCTCAGGTAGAAAATGAAAATGAAATAGATCCAGATTTAAATCCAGTTAGACAAAAAGAAATCTTAAAATATAACCTTGAAAAAAATTTAGATGAAGAAGATAAACAGGTTTTAGACTTACTTAATTATCCGCAACCAAATGAACTTTTAGATAAAGATCCTAATGAAATAAACGAAATTTATAAAATGGTAAAGAATGATGTAAAAGAAATGGGCTATCAAATTGGAGCTTTGAAAAGAACAAAAAATAAAACTGAGGAACAGAAATCTGAACTTGAATTATACATTATGCAACAGGAAACACAAAAAAAATATAAAGAAATTCTTGATTTTTACTTAAGTTCACTTGAATATAAAGTAGGCCAAGGCCTCTTCTTTTCTCCCCAAGAACTGCTTCGTAGATTTGAATTAGTCAATGGTTCTCTTGCCGCAGGAAACAACGGTGCGCTGCCTGAATTCATTCAAATAGCTCATCGACTCCGAGATCTCGGGATCCTGACTAATAACCAACTTAATGCGCTCCTCAGAAAAGTTATCTGAACATATTATAAATGAATGAAAGCGCAATTCATATTTCCTCTGTAAAAAGAGAAAAAATAGGTGTAAACAAATCACACGATTTCTTGGTCAAATTTAATCCTCCTTTGAAACTTGACCCACAATTCAGACATTTTCTTGCCTTGGACAGGTTATCGATGACTTACTCTTGGTATAACATCCGGAGTAGTTACAAAAACAACACAATTAAATACACCCACAACGGATCTACATGGCAAACTATCACCTTCACAGACGGTATGTATTCCTATTCTGACATTAATGACTACATTCATCAGTACATGGAACAAAAAAATCATCACACAACAGACGCAAAGGGTGTGAAGAATTACTCGATAAATCTGTCTTTCATTCTCTCCACTTATCGAGTCCTGGTAACACTTGAGGGAAGTTTTCAACTCGATCTGAGAGGAACAGATTTCGGAGAACTCATTGGATTTGAGAAAAAACTTGTGACCAAAACTGAATATGGAACCAAACTTCCAAATATCACAAAATCTATTGATTCTCTCAATATTAATGTGAGTGCTATAAAAGACTCCGTTGTAAATGGTGTTAATACAAACACAATAGCAGTTATTCCAACGGATAATCTGACAAGATCGTATCCTTTCACATTTGAACCATTTAGGCCTCTTTATTGTCCCGTCAGTTCTAATACTATTTCAGAAATGCATATAAAAATAACTGATTCTGTCAGTCAACCTGTTGACTTGAATGGTATTGATTGGTTTATGACACTGTTGCTTCGCCATACAGAAGATAGCAATGTTGTATAATTATATAAATAAAATGATGCGTCAATCAGAGTTTAAAAAAAAATACGATCCTGACAAAGGAAAGTTTTCAAGAAAACATGTTTACGGAGAAGGAATAATGGATTCGGTAAAATCTTTTCTTGGAAGAAAACCAACCAGAAAAAAGGTAACATTTGCTCCGCCTCCCAAACCAACCCCTGCCAGTTCAAATAAAAAGGCCGGTGACAAAATAGTAAAAATGCTTTCTGGAAAAAATCCTCCATCTCGTAAAACAAATAATCGAAAAATGACACAGCAAGAAATCAATAATAATGTGCTAAAAATTATGTCTGGATCTGGAAGAAAAAAATAATATAATCTATTTATTAAAATGAAGTCTATTAGAAACCCAAAATATCTTGAAAGATATGAAGATGTTATTTTTGATCTTGAACAACCTCTTAATATTGACCCAGCAAATAACACCGTTCAAGTTAGAAATAATCTTAAATTCATTGCTGACAATTCAGGTGAAGCCACTCCATTTGATTGGTACAATGCTAGAATAGCAATGGACTTTAAAGTTGAGCAACATGATGGAACTGATTTTGTTATTGGTGCTAATGTAAATGATGATAGTATTCTTGTTGCTAATAGAGCGCAAATTACTGCTTACGAAGCTGACCAAATGGGAATAGTAAATGGCGCTAATTCTTTTATTTCAAGATTATCTGTGCTGGCAAATGGAAAGGAACTTTATCAGTGTAATTACGCCAATCATAGTGTAAATATAAAAAATTTGCTTGAATATAATAAATCTTACGCTGATAGTGTGGCTACAAATGAATTTTATTTTCTTGATACATCAACAAGTGCTAATAAAAATAGATTTACAAGAAGAAATGTTACTCATCGACGAAATGCAGCTAATGGTGCAGAAGAAGAAGGTCTTATGTTAGATAACACTCCTGCAACTTATAATGAAGGATTTGCAAAACGAAAAGCTCTGCTTGGAACTTCAAGCACAGTACACTGTGAAATTCCTCTCAACAGATATTCGTTCTTTGAGGCACTTGAAGACAAATTAATTCCAAACACTAAAATCGAAATAAACTTTGAGATTGAAAAAGATGATAATCTTATATGGAGAACCGGAGGAAATCGATGCCGAGTAGTCATTACCCGTCTTCAACTGTTTGTGCCTCGATTAATATTCAATGAAGACGGACATAAGATTTATATGAAAGATTATCTCAAACCAGACACATGGTCTTATCTCAATGAAGTTGTTGAATCTAATCTGGCTAGTAACCAAGCTGTTGGTAACTTTAGAATTACAAACGGAATTTCAAAACCTCGCCATGTATTTGTTTTCTTTATTAACACACCAAATATTGAATCACAAACAGCAAATCCATTTTTATACAATACTTTCAGCATTTCCACAGATCCTCGAACTTTGAATAGATGTTATCTCGAAGTTGGAAATGGGAATGAATACCCCAATATTCACTACAAACCTTCAGAAGATCCTTCAAGAGTTTTCCGAGATGTGATGTCTTATGTATTTGCCAACAATGATTTTCAAGGTGGAACTCTTCTTAATAGACAGAATTTTGAGAATATTTTCCCATTTGTGTATTTTGATTTGACAAAGCAAAAATTAGACTTGAAGGACGGAGTTACTAAACTATCTTTTCATTATGAATTATCTGGAGCGACTGCTGCAAATTATAATATTTACGCTCTTGTACTGCATGAAAGAAAAGCAGAAATAGAACAGCAAAGTGGAAAACTACTCCTCAGAGCTTGAGAAAAAAATAATATAACTTAATATATAAAATGTCATCTTATATTGAATACGGCGTAAAACTTTCAGACAGACAAAAATCAAAACTGTTAAATGCGTTTCAAAAAAGAACACCTTTGACACTTCGATTAAAACATTCTCATCTCAGGGGGCCTGATGAGTTAATGTTGACACAAAGACAAATAACAAAAATAAAAAAATCACTTGCAAATGGAACAGGATCAGACTTGAAAATAAGTCAAACACAGATCAGAAGTTTGGTAAAGCACGGGGGAAACCTTTTCACAAGTTTGGCAAAACTTGGTGCAAAACTTCTCCCCCTTGCAGTAAAAGGAGTTTCAAAAGTTGCTCCTGCACTTGCCTCTGGAGCTGCAAATGCACTTGGAGAAATAGGATTGAAAAAACTGTTTGGACGAGGTATTTCAATTCCAAAAAGGTTTTTCCCATCTCTTCCTCCTTTTGCAAGTGAGTTTACCAAGGCACAAATAGATCAAATTAACAAAGTTTTCAAGACAGGAGGAAGATTGGTTATCAAACCAACTCGAAAACAAATAGAAGGAGGATTCCTGGGAACACTTGCAGCGATTGGAATACCAGCAGCAATTAGTCTGCTTCCAAAGTTGTTTGGATCAGGTCTTCAGGTTGACAGGGGATCTTCAGCTAACACAAGAAGTGTTTATGTTCCACCCACACAAGGAGAGGGTTACTATCCACCCCCCTTTATTGGAACTTGGGAAAATCCAATAGGAATGGGAGTAAAAAAAGGCAAAAAAAAAAACTCCAAAGGCAAGGGTCTGTTGCTTGGAAAAAACAGCCCATTCAACTCAATTCCCATCATAGGAGACATTTTGTGATTAAACCCCTTTCAAACTTTGACTTGATGGATTGGGTGAAAAAACTTAACCTGAAACACTTCAGAGGAATCTTCAGTCGAGACAACCTTCCTCAAAAGATAAAAAAAGAAATTGGAATAATAAATCTTGATGATATGCAAGGACCTGGCACTCACTGGGTTTGTTACAGAAACTTGGATTCAATTGTTGAGTATTTTGATCCATTTGGTCTGATTATGCCGAATGAGGCTTTGAAGTATTTCAGGTCTTCTGGAAAACATATTGTTTATTCCTTGGATGAAATACAAAATCGAAACACTGTTCTCTGTGGTTATTGGTGTCTTTACTACTTGTTTGAGAGACAGAATGGAAAAAGTATTCTTGATGTTATTCATAATCCTCATTTCGACAATGATAACAGTGATTTTATAAAAGAATACTTTGGAGGATAAAGATTATTACAAAATATAAAAAGAAAAATTTATTTTTATATTTTAAAAAGATTCTTTGAATAATAATCTGTAATAATATTTTTCATCTTAAGATGATAGATAAAGATTATTACAAAATATAAAAAGAAAAATTTATTTTTATATTTTAAAAAGATTCTTTGAATAATAATTTGTAATAATATTTTTCAAGATTAAATATAAAATTTATATTTAATCTGAATCCACTGGTGAATCCTTCATCTTTCTGACCTTCTCAACTTTTCTTTCCAATTCTTTTACAGTATCAACAATAGAATCAAATTTTGTGTAAATATCAATCAATCTAAAAAGTTTCTTCTTTTTCTCAGATTTGATTTTCAACCAAGAATATTCTCCTTTTCTTATTTTTTCCCACATCTCACATTCACCAACCATTAAAACTCGTGAAAGATCTGGATTCTTTCCCCGAAGAATCTCAAACTCTTCAATTATCTTTTTTCTTATTTCTTTCTCAAAATCTTTGAGTGTTTCAACATCCATATTTTTTTCTATCTCTAAAAAGAATTTTGCTTCCATTTTATCTATGCTTATACTAAACTTCCCCTTACAACTTGTTTGAGAATATTTGATTTCTCACTTAACTCTGCAATCAACTCAAATATTTTAAAGAATCGATTATCATTCTCCAATCTTGCAAAACTAGCATATTCATAGCTCTCATTTAACTTATTATAAATCTTCTCAAGTTCACTTTTTACAAAATTAGCCCTCAGTGACATTTTATCTAAACATTATACTAAATGAAAGAATCATATTGCATCAAAGATAAAATGGTAACACCTTGCACCGAGCCAAGTGGTTACCAAACTGATAAAAGAGGAAGAAAGCAATTCTTTTGTCATTGTGCGGTTTGCGGAATAAAAAAGGTGAGATATGTTAAAATGGGAACAACCTCCCAAACTGGAGCTGGGGGAAAGAAAAGAAAAACAAAGAAGAAGACAAAAAACTAATAAGCCCGTCTGAGAAGGCGGGCAAGCAATCTGGAGGAGATGTCTTTGACACTGTTGTTGGGACAGCCGCAGATGCATTTGTTGAACATGCTCTTCCTTGGATGGGGAAAAAAACAGTCGAAATGGCCAAGTATGGAGCTAGTGAAGCAATGAGAAATAAAAAACTACAAAAAAAGGGTGTAAATTATGCGATCAATAAATTGACTCCTTTTATTCAAGATTCTGTTGGATCGGCATTGGATCAACTATCAACCAAAGTCAGACCCAAAAAAAGATATAAAACCAACAGACGCGATTTGGATGGAGCTGGAATTGATCCAATGACTGTTGTAAAAAAAGCTCCGGATATTGCTATGAAAACAACTCAAGAATTGATTCCATCTTTGAAACCAGTCTTTGATCGATATAAATCTGGTGATATCACAAAATCAGCTTTTGGATCGGAACATGGAGTGACATCTGGTAAATTCTGGAGAAGACCAACAGCAGCTGAAGAAGCCAAGATGGGAATAATACGCAAAGGATCCAATCCAGAATTATTTTTCAAATTTGAAAAACCTTCACGAAGAATGAAAAAGACAAGATTTTTTGAAAACAATCCAGAAGCTCTGGCAGATATGAATAATATCATTTCATCCAATCCCGATACATGGCCTCAGATCCTGAGAACCAAATATCAGATTATTGTTGATGATCACTTCTGGGAAAATAATCCTCTGACAAGTTTTGGAAGTGGAGTTGATATTCACAAATGGATAGGAAAACTCCCAAAACCAAAAGCAGGATGGACTCCAGGACAATACAAGTATATGGGGCCTTATAATCCTCTTGAAAAACAAGTAACTTACGATCCAAATACCGGAGAAGTAACTGAGTGGCACGTCAAACCTTTTAACAAAGTTGATGAAATTGCAGCTTATCATGATATATGCTATGATATGGGAAAAAACAAAGGTGATTGCGATAGAGAAATGGTAGAATCTTTGAATCAGATTCCTTATGGTGAAATGCCAAAATGGGGAACAACTGCTCGATTCTTAATTAATACAAAACAGAAACTTGGGCTTGGTCTTCAAAAAAACGCGCGTCGGCGTTGAGAAATGATTGGTCTCAACAACTAGCCGATGAACTTCACAAACCAATCACAAGAAACTTTCAAAAGAGATCAGTCATCTCAAATGGAATTGATGATATCTGGGCTGCTGATTTGGTTGAAATGCAAAAGTTTGCTAAGTGGAACAGGGGGATAAAGTATTTGCTGATGGTTATTGATGTGTTTAGCAAGTATGGTTGGATAAGAGGTCTGAAAGACAAAAAAACTGAAACTGTCAGTGAAGCATTTGATGATATTTTTGAAAGAAGCCGACAACCAAAGATGTTGTGGACTGATAAAGGTTCTGAGTTTATCAGCAAACACTTCAAAGATTTTCTGAAGAAAAAAGGAATCCGACTTTATCACACTGAAAATGAAGAGAAATCTAGTGTTGTTGAAAGATGGAACAGGACAATGAAAAACAAGATGTGGAAAATGTTCTCTGTGAATAACAACACTGTATTCGCGGATAAGATAGTTAAACTGGTTAATGATTACAATAATACGAGACATTCTAGTATTAAGATGACTCCTGTTGAAGCGAGTAAAAAGAAGAATGAGAAAAAAGTTTGGTCGAATTTGTATGGCGAATCTATCTTCTTGAAACCTGAGAAACCAAAGTTCGAGATTGGAGATCATGTTAGAATTTCAAAGCTGAAAAGAAAGGTATTTGATAAAGGTTACACACCAAACTGGACAGAGGAAATATTTGTGATTAAACAGATTAATCCAACAAAACCTGTTACGTATTCAATCGTTGATCTGATGTCGGAATCGATCAAGGGATCTTTTTACGAACAAGAACTTCAAAAAGCAAAACAGCAGACTTTTAGAATAGAAAAAATTATCAGAAGAGATAACAAGAAAAAGATAGCATTGGTAAAATGGAGTGGATATCCTGATAAGTTTAACTCATGGGTGAGTTTCAAAGACTTGGTTAATTTTTAATACAAATTTTGTATTAAAAATCTCATGTTTATTCCTCAATGTCGGAAATAATCATATCTTCAACATCACCAACCTCAACAGCCACATCATCATCATCACTTTCACTATCAACTTCTTCCTCGGTTATTGTCAAAATAGATTCTCGAGGTTTCAATGGTTTTACATAGCACTCATGAACTTTTATTTGAATAGATGTTACAGTCTTGCTCAAGAATATTCCTTCAACTATCAATGCCATTTTGACATTGCAATACTGATCAATATATTTAAAAGGATTCAAATCTTTCTTCCCCCTGGTCTTGAACAAAGAAAGTATTTTCTTTGACTTCTCAGAGTAAATAAGTTTTGCGTAAAGAACTGGTGCGGCTGACTCATCTTTTTTTGTTTTCTTCTTTCCTTTTTTATCAACAAATTCAACCTGTTTGTAATAAAGGGGGGAAGACAAAGTTGATGCCATATCAGATCCGTATTCAGTTTCAAGATGTTTGCAGCATAATTCCCTGATATTACTCAATGCATCAAAAAATGCTTTTTCCTCTGTATTTGGTTCACTATCTTTTCCCCAGAGACAAACTGGAATACTGTAACCAACAAGTTTGTTATTCTCTTGGTTTTTCTTTTCATTTACTCCAAAAGAGAAAAGAAACGGAGTTTCAATTACGAGAGCACCTTTCTTTCCATTTGGGTATTTGACTTCAATTGGGATTCGTTTGTATTTGATTTTGCTATCTTTGACTTTGAATTCTTTGGCTTCATTGAAAATAATATTTTCTGGTGTGAGACGATCGTAACTTGACAACTGCATTTTTATTATTATAATATATTATTTTTTAAATCAAAATTTATTTAAAAATATCCAAAACCAATAAATCCGATAAACATTCCTACAATATATTTATTTCAAATTTATTTTTATATTATTAATTAAACTTTTCTAAATATATTTTATAATAATATTTATCATTCAATCTCATCCAACCCACCCCACCCCCTTCATCCAAATCCGATAAACATTTCTACAATATATTTATTTCAAAATTATTTTTATATTTATAATTAAACTTTTCTTTTTTTATTTTGTAATAATATTTATCACATTCGCGATTGAATTATTCTAGAGTAGTTAATAGAGGATGCCTGTCCATCAAATTCGTCACCGATTATTTCTGTCATTTCCGCGAGCCCGCAGGGCGAGCCATTAATGTCATAAAGTGTCAAATAAACACAAAAATGACAGAGTTAATGGGAAATTTAAATTTTTTCAAAAATTCTTTTAGTATCAAAATATGACAGAGTTAAGCTTGAAATAAAAAGTGGGTGCTTGACGGGCTAAAATTTCCCATTAAGTCTGTCATTTTTTGTACTGATGAATTTAGTATGAAGTTAATCAGGGAAATGACAGAAATAATCGGTGACGAATTTGAATGGTAAAGCATCCTCTATTAACTACTTCGGCAGCCGTTGCAATCGCTACTTTTGAGATGTAGGGCTGAAAATTTGCAGGTTACCTAATTTTAATATGTTCTTTCTGTTCGTGGTAACAAAATTTTTCTAAAGCAAACTGTTTTCGTGTTTACCAAAAGTTGATCACGTGATCAACTAATGCAAAAGGCCTATTGGCAAACGAAGAGAATTTTGTCTTTCTTAAGCTTTGTAATCGATATGACCAAACTACTTGACTTTTTTACCATCAAACTTTCTCGCTCTTGATTGGTTAAGCGGGTCGTTCACGTCATAAAATGGCTGACGGAAAGTTCTCGAGTTTTAGCAGTTGCTGGCATTGTTGTTTGTTTTTTTTGGTTATTATTATTTTCTATTGAAACAGCTAACAGTAAATTGGATAACTGCCAAGAGCGAAATTCTTGATAATGATTAACAGTGTCGTACACGAAAAAAATACTTCAATAAATTAAAGCTGAGTTTGTGTGGTTGCTTGCGTTGAAGAATTTCGTTCACGGCAGTCAAAGTAGTCTTGGTAGCTGAACTAAGTATAAAAAGGTAACCTTTTCTGAGCTAAAGAAAACAACACAGATTCTGCTCATGAAAGCAGTAAACATACTCTAAACATAAGAAAAAAGAATTCAAACAGATAACACACAACATAACAAAAACTTTATTTTAACTCGAATTTACAGAGTAGTTCTATTGAGCACACATTTCCAAAAAAAAAAAATTAAATAAAATAGAAATTATTGAAAACTATTAAAAATTAATAAAAGCAATTCTAAGGCAAATATAATTTATACTTATTAAGAGGGGCTCCGGTTATTATCAACCAAAGTTTTTGCCTGGCCTCAAACTCAGCCAGAGGAAAGCCCTGTGGGCCCTAGTTACAAAATCGTTGGTTTAGTCGATCAATTAAAAATAATTTTTTCAACGAATCTTTTCTTCCCGAGGCCTAAAACGGGCAAAAATCAAGTGAAATTAGACCCATACTCAGTGGCTTGTATATTTTAAAATAAAGCTTCCCACTAAAACATAATGGCACGTTATATTTTGACAATCTTTCCTCTATATTTTTAACTAATTAGATCGCGATTTCCCTGCGGACAGACCTCTGCTAGCAGGGAAGATCGCGATTTGGTCATATGAAAATCACCAAAGAAATTTATCAATCCCAGGAAGGCTGAATTATCAGTACAGGGTGTTACAAAGGTTCGTTCCGATTGTAAATTGTATTTTGAGAAAAGTATTTAATACTTCTTTAGGCAAATGCATGCAAACTGATTCAGGTACGAAATTTATCTAAATAACCGTTCAAAGCAATTTCAAACTAAAATTTGAAGAAATTAGAATCTTTTTAAAATTTTTTTGTAGGTTTTCTATTTTTGTATTTCTATCGTTTTATTTTCTCTACTCCTTCATGAAAAGGAAGGCCTACACTGTTTGTGCTAGAGCTCAGGCATCCTATTTTTATGAACTTCTGGCCATTCAATCAAAAAAATTGTCAAATTGTTGGAGAAGTCTGAACGACGACCGAACATAAAAGTGGTCAAAAGTGGAGACCTTAGAAGACAAACCAAGGAGAGGACGGCCGTTTTTTCACAAAATGTGTGAGAAATATTATTGAAGAAGCTGTAAGTACAAATGTATATGCGACAACATACAAAGATCCAGTCCCCAAAACACTGAACGAGCTAAGACAGTAACTACGCTTCGCCTGGAAAAATGTGACTTTGGACACGCTTTGGGAGCTCGTACATTCTATACCTCACCGCTTAGAAAATGCCAGAAAACATACAGGAAGACATTCTGGTTACTAATACTTTAGTTATTCAATGTTAAATGAATACTGAATAACATACTAAGTCTTTAAAAAGGTTTTTTTTAATTAATTAGTGAAATTTAAGCAAAATAAAAAATCAGAACGAACTTTTGAAACACCCTGTAGACCTAATTTGCACAGGAAAACATCTCTGAGTGATTTTGGTTGTTGTCGTCAAACGACAACACTATGTAATGACCTAATCATCAGGTAAAAAGTAGGATTTTTTTAATTTTTGAACAGACAACAAGTGGCCAGTTATTATTTATACTTAAAGTCACTTCAAGTCATTTCCTTTTACACTTAATGTTCTGTACAGTTTCTTTTATGTGGTACCTTATTCCTTTCCTTACGACTGCTTTCTCCTTTCATGCAACATGGCATAGAAATCCAAAGGCTTTACAATATCTTCATACACTTCAGCCAGTTCTTCGTCACTTCAATTCCTGGCAGCGTCGGTAAATCGCCTATCTGTTAACAACGTGTCACGGTCAACAGGAAGACACGGCGGCGAGCTGAGAATTCGAAAACGCGATTGTGATGCGTCCAACATGTGATGGACTGGTTCACTGGCGCGTCGGCTGAGGCGTTTGTTTCCCTGAAGTTTCTGTTCCTCTGTTTGACTTGTGCAATTTCCCTGCTTCGCCACCTTATGCCGTTCCTATTTCTTTTAGTGAAGAGGTTCTTGGCCTTCCATCTTGCTTAGACAACTCGCGATCGGTGTTACGTGCTTCTGGCTTTCCTTCCAACGTTGTAAAGGCTCTTGGTTTCCTTTCTCGATTGAGCAAGTTTCCCAGTTCACGATCAACACTGGGAAATGATCTCCGCAATTCTCTCTGTTCAATTTCCTTGAAAACGGACAACAAGTTTGGGAAATCCTCAAGATTGATTTCTAGACTCATGTTCAGGGAGCACCTTCCTTGGCATTGATATAAAATTGACTTCAGTTGTTTTAAAAAGTCCCACTGAAATCTTTGATTCCACCGCCTGACCAATAACAAGCAGAGGAGTTATCTTCATCTTCTAAAAGTCCCAGTTACGTTATATAACACTGTTTTGGGCAACGCGTGCACGCGGGGGAACGTGCAGCCTTTCGTCCCATTAGCGCACGAATGATTGGCCACTCCAAACACTGCGAGGAGAGTGAGTATCGTTCACTGGTCGATGGACTCCAAGGCAACCAATAACCAATCATTGCTTACACTGTCCACCCAAACTATCCAGTATTACATGTTTCCGCAAAAAGCCTTTGGCGATACCTCCTGTAGTTCTTAGATTTCTCGCGAGGGTGAAGAGGAAAGATTGATTTAGATATTCCTTTTGGTATGGGCATGGTTCATCGTAGGAATATTTGTGTTTAATGTAAGGAATACCCAAACGAAACAGAGGAAAACAAAACCCAACGCTGTGGTTTACAAGATTTTTTCCCCTTTTTAAAACAGCGGGGTGATGCTCATTAAACTTGCTTATTTATCTTTATAAAATAACTTAGATAGTACGCGCGTTCTGATTGGTTAAAAACCTATAGTTTATTGTGCCGTTAAACTCATAAAAAACTTGAAGTTATTTTAAAAAGCAATAGACAACACTCTCTATGGGTTTACCGGCGTGATAACCCAGTTGGGATGTTGGGATAACACGAGAAAAGCTTGTAAATCACTCGCCTCGGCTCGTGATTTATAAGCTTTTCTCAAGTTCTCCCAACATTCCGCTTGCTTTATCACGCCGATAAACTCATAGAAGGTGTGGTCTATTGCTTCAATATTTCAGTGACAGTCATTTTTGTGGTATCCCAAATATGGCTACATTGTACAAACAAATGAATGGGTAAGTGAATCAACTGCACAAATACATTCAAGCAAGGGGTTTACAAACAAGGCTCTCTGCGCAGATTCGCGGTTGGCTTCTTCTTCGCAATAAGATATTCCGCAACCAACTGACGGCATCGAAGTGAAAAAGATTTATGGCAACCGGGCATTCGTACTATAAACTAATCAACGTCATAACTTAAACAATAAGACATTGCATAAACCAATCAACCGCAACTAACTGAAAACGAGTCACTGAATAATTAAAGGCTAACTACAGTAATAAAGGCATTGAAATCATTAACAAATTGAGGCCACTTCTATAATTTACAGCATTGAGTGGAATGATTACGTAATTAAAGAGATTTTTTGAAAAAATAATATGACAAGGATTCAAAAACCAATTAACGTGATAAATTAAATTGAAAATGAGTCAATGACGAGATTAACTAATTAAAGGGATTTTGTAACAAAAGTACGTTGACTCCATTACTGGAATTATTGGCGTAAAAACATAACAACCCATCTGGTAATGCGGACTTTTAACGTAAAGGAGTTCAATATGTATGTGTAATCAAATGGTGACGAGTGAAATTAAGGGAATAATTTCAGGTGCGTTTTGTCAAAATTCTAATAACTAACCGAGCCAAAATTATAGGGATTTAGACAAAAAGCGAGTGAATTTATTCACTTATTTCACGAGTATACCATTTGATTACCCACAATGGGTGACAATTTACGCCCACAATCTTGGGTTTTTGGCATGTTCACCCTATTGATCGAGAACTCAACGCACTGAAAAGCTCAGAGCTCAAATTTTGGCTTAAGCTCATAATTCTCAGAATTTTTCGACAAAACATCCACTCTTTCGGTCGTGTGTTTAGGTTTTCTAAAGCATCTGCTGCCCTGACATCTTCATTCATAGCGGAGCAAAAAACTGAATAAAATCGTCTACGACGGCAACGAGAACGGCAAAAAAACTTTGCACGCTCAGCAATTTTTTTTTTAACTTCTTTGCCGTTGTTTTGCACGACTACAGCACGAAACTGCTACTGAGTTACACCTTTTAATAAAGACAATGTCGCATGTGCTCACAAAATATTAATTTTTGTTTCTTGTGTTCCTTTTTGATTTTTTTCCATTGCCTTGCAGGTCGCTAGTATTAATCTCATTTTCTCATCGCCGCTATATAATTTTCATGTTGTTCGGATCCTAATATTATGAACTGAGTCAAATTTAGAAGGATTTGTATGGAGTCATCAGAGCATAACTGGGCTAATATCTCAAAGACAATTTGCCCCGGAATGCTAATTTTTGGCAAGCAGGCGTTTTGGATGTTGTTCTTTCATAATATTTCGAAAATTCCACAATTTTAAAAAGTTAATTTTTTTAATGGCGCCACACTTGCTAGTAGTCGCAGTTTCGGACCCTGTGATTCACTTACTACACCGCTGATTGAAATGCCGAGACTGTTACAAAGTAGTCAAGAAATTGATAAAATGAATTTTAAAAAAAGTTCTGGGTGTATATGCTGTTTTGATCAGATCATCAAACAAGATTACCTCAAGTATGTGTTATGTGTTACAAATTACTTTACCCTACTCAGTCTGGAGACACTCCCTTACGCCTTCCCCTCCTATATTCGTCCCATATTTCTTAAGCGCCCACTACACCAATCTCGTTCCCAGAGGCCGCGATCCTTTTGTTGCCCCATCCGCTGGACAAAAGTAACGGATGCTCTGGGAACGAGATTGCCATTACACCGGCTATAATCGAGTTTAAGAGTTAGACTCAAACGCACAGGATTACGAGTAAGATCAAAAGGCACAGACTTACCAGTGATGCTCTTAATGTTGCACAGAGCCTGGCGAGTGTGCGCAGTAAAGATGTGGTTTCTGGGAGAAGAGGTTTTTCCAAACAAACAAGAAGAGCGTAAAACCAGCGCCCCTGCAGAACAACAACTAGACTTAAACAAACTGTCCTAAGCCAGATTATAATCTCCATTTTGTCAGTTCATATTCTTTCCCCAGATCTCTATCGGCCGTCCTCTAGATAGCAGAGAAATACATCTCTGGCTACAATATACCACAGACAGCTCAAGCTTGTTGAAATTTGGATTTTATAAGAAAAATCTATGACAATAAATAAAATAAGTTCTAAATTTCCCTTGATAAAAGATAACAACTTATCTTTGGGTCTTTTACTGTCTGTTCGCTTCTGAAGCAATTTTGAAGCCCTTTGGCGAGTTTTGGATTTGCTTAAGGTGAGTACAACTCGAAATCTAAGCCATAGTGGGTTCGCTTCTATAGAGGTAATGGGCACGATACATGGGATGGGAGATCGCATTTTGATTCATTTTACCTGGTGATGAGAAAAGCCAATTTCCTCCAACCAAGCTACATGATATTCCAAAACTTGCAACAAAGTTGCCTGCAAAGTAAAGTAAATCACAGAATTTGAAAACAGAAATGAATATTATTTTGTTTTAAGTGATTTAACAAAACTAAGGAGCATTCGCGCTTCTTGTCGGTACGGTGGTAGAGCGCGGGCGCAATCCGGGGCTGGGGCATTGGCCAAACCCGGGGCTTTCCAAAGGCTTTTTACATGCAGCTGGTTTCCGTCTCTAAATCAAACAATTGGTTTTAGGTTTTGAAATACTGAAAGTGACACGACTCTACTGTGCAGGGAATGAAAACTGCTGTAGGGTTGACAGGAGACGATGTCGGGGGGGGGGGGGGATGCAGCATTTACCCTCTTCCTCCATTCCCACCCTACCACAGGGCGTTGACTAGGAGTTCCAATTTTAAAGTATGTGTTGGCGTCAGAACTCAAAGAAAATACGGAGAAAACAATTCTATTTAGTTTAACAGTTTATGTCGACTAGAGAATGGAGGTGGGAAGATATCGACGCATAGATAACGGATATCATTCGCACTGATGAAAGCTTGTTGGCTCGATGTTGTATTTAAATGTCCCAAACAAGTATTTGCCCCGGCGTCAATACTCACGAAGCGCCTTTCGGTAATACTCAATAGGTGAACGACAGTTTACTGTGGTGCTTCAGAAAATTTCTTTTGACTCAAACTTGAAGTTTAAAAACAACTGGATCCGACGGTAGCCGGTGTAACAGGCGCTTGCCGAGCCGAGGGTCAAGTAGTTTTAATTGTTAGCCAGAGGTTCGCTTCAAAGAGCAATATATATTTTGAATCCATGGTTCCAAGCTTTTCTTCCGCCTCAAATCTGACTCAATGGCCAAATTATTAGCTACACTACTTACCTCAACGGGCAGAGATTTTGACACGACGATCAAATTTAATGCCTCAACAGGCGAAGAGTACTTTCATTTGCATGTGGTACCGAAGTCGTTTTTTTGGCTTCTGATCACACCTTCCTCCCTTTTCTTCCGATACCAGCAAGCTAGACTCCGAATAGAAGTACTGGCTTAACTGCAGAATACCCTGCCACTTATTTGAATATGAATAGCAGCTATTATTATATACCTCGTTCTTTAAAGCACACCGACACATGTAAATGAAGTGGTCATGGAGTGGCAGGGTATTCTGCAGTTACTTCCGAAGTATTTTGGCCTGGCACTTCATTCTGCTGAATGCACAGAGAAAAACCTATCTCTGTAAAGGAGGACTTTCTCGACATCTTCACACTTTCATTATTCGCGAATCGCAAACAGAGCAGCCAAACACATATAAATCCCTCGTCTTCCTCGAGATTCATCAGGAGTGAATACCCCAGATAATACGAAAACCAATCGACTGTGCATGCTTCTGATCTTACATCTGACAAATTTTGGCTTTTTCCCGCTACTGTAGAAAATAGTGGGGTCTTTCTGTAGGTGCCTTCATCACAAAAGACACAAAGGAACCACACAATAGAGTTCTCCTGGGGGCTTTAATGTTTGGTTGTACTATTTCTTTTGTTGTACGTAATCTGTGCCTCGGTACCTACAAAAGGAACCGCATAGTGTGCTGGCTCGCAAGGGCTCGCCAGCAAATATGTCGCATTAGCAAATTCTCTAGTGGACTGACATGTGTGATTGAGTTTTTTGATTCATGCTATATATAATAATCTAACTACAAGTTTACCTTCTGGTCCCGGTAGTTCAAAAGGCGTATAACACTATCCACAGCATAAAACTTTATCCAGTAAATAGCGCAATTGGTTTTCCTAATACTTATACGCTGGACAGTGATTTCTCCAGTGGATAATGCTATCCAAGTTTTGAACAACCGTGACCAGTTCTCTGATCAATATAATTATTTCAGTTGTTTGAAGTGAAGAAATTTTCGCCGTAATCGCGCGCAGGAATGGTTTTTTGCGTATTGGGAAAAAATTTATTTATTTCAACAGATGCAGTTACTTCTAAAATACCTGGTTAATACCCTGAAGTACACTTAGTAACGGTGGGGTTCCTTCCAATTCCTGCAGAAGAAAAATAATAATTCATTGTCAGACTAAAATATCAGAAAAAAGAATTCAGAGATAGTTATAATGTGGCACTGTGAAATTCCTGCTGAAAAAGATTCATTTGAGTGGACGAAAAAAATACTGAATATCAGTATAAAAAAAAAATGAGTAAAAGATTTGAGCCTGATTCCTTCCAAGTGAAATAGTTAACAATAAGCAACTGGGACACCAGTTCACATTAAAACTTCCCACATCTCATTTATATTTAGTATGATTAGTTAGTTACCTGACTTGAGCTTGGAACGGAAACGTGTTCACATGAACTTGTTTCTTTCTGAGTACTTTTGCCATTCTTTTGTCTGTTTTAATAAACATCAGTATAATGCTTCGCATCAAAATGCTTTAAGAATTAAGCTTTTCTACTTTTATATGCACATACACGTATAAAATTACGCAAAAGTGGCTGGAGTTTGTAAATGAATGCCAGCTCCGACATCAGTGGTTCAGTTAAATGGGTTGTGTCTGTATGGCTGACGCGGAGTTCATTCTGTTAATAATGCTAGTTGCGCGTCCTTGTTTGCTATGGAAATTGAAAAAATCGCTTGTGAATGAAAAAAGCACAGCTTCGCGTCAAACAAGATAAATTAATAAGTACGTTGAGCATGATCGTCCAGTTGAGCGTAGTACTGAATAGGACTGAATAGGACTGTTGTTGTTGACAGTGACTGACGTTTCGACAAACTGTGCGGTAGTCACCTTCAGAGACAAAGTGAGTCGTATAAAAAACGTTGTTTAGGTAGTCAGTCTCGTCTTGTAAGCTGTTAACAACCAAAGTTTAATACCATCAATTGACGTGATACCACTCACTTTGACTCTGAAGATGACTACCGCACAGGTTTTCAAACGTCAGTCACAGTCAACAACCGTCCTATTCAGTCCTATTCAGGACTACGTTCAACCGGACTACCATGCTCAAACTCCTTATGAAATAACTCCTGGGTTGAAACCTTTCAGAGCTTAAACTTTTCGCAAACCACAATTGCAATCCGTTTCAGTCTTCTTCAAGTTTGTCCATCCATGCCTCCTTTTGTATTTGCTGCGTTACTTATTCCTTCTTTTAACATTTTGAGAGGATATATTCTGTTTCACTCAATTTGTTGGCAGTTCGCACTGTTTGAAGTTAAACAAATTTTGTGACACTGCTCCTTTAAAGCCCGCCAGCTCAGATTCCCGGGTCGCTGAATACGGCACCCACAAGAAAACCTTATTGCCAAAATCAATAAGCTCACTGATTCACAGCACACCAACACATAATGGAGGTAAAACTCAACTCCACAAGAATACTGCAAAATTAATCAACCCAGAAAATCCCCATCTCTGGAAAAAAATTGCGCTTTGGCTCAGGATCACAAAGCTTGAAAGCGCCTGGAGGTCTACTGTTGGTACTGCTGGGATCCCCAAGCGCGGGGCATCTGTGGCTATTGAAAGGGAAGGGATGGGGGAGAAACAAGGTTCCCCACGAGTAATTCATGTTCTCACGTGCCCCGCAAACTTTGTTTCCCAATCTCTCTCTTGCTCCGGGGGGGGGGGGGGGGGGGGGGGGCACTGCGGCGGTTGAGGAGGAGAGGATCCAGGAACAAAGTTCGTACCTAATTTTACTTTAAAAAAGTAAAATTTATTAATACCTGCCATCTAAGATTTTTGATGCATTTTTATCTCCAAGGCAAAATTGACACCACCCCAATGAATCATTCTTCTTTGGCTGGCAAATAGATTATTGAATCATAAATGAAAAGGTCTCATGCAGATACCGGCTGATGTACTGATTTTTATGTACTACAAATTTAAATATATATATTATTACTACTTCTTGCATTTTAGCTAATCATCATTCACACTATTTTAAGAAACAATACCTTGAGTAGTGTCAGGAAGTTACATTGTACATGGACATTATTAAATTATTACTTATTATTTGAAATAACCTAAAAGCCGTAAGCCTATTGATGCTAATGCTGCAGAAGTAATTCAATAAATAAATTGATACATGATAATAATATTGCATGAGAACACAATTTAACCCAAGATAATTGAAAGGATCTGTGCATGAGGGCCTACTTTGGGATTTTGCTGGAAATGAAAAGTTGCCAAAAAAGCCCAAATTTTGCATGCAGGCTATTATCTCAAGAACAAATCTTAAAACCAGAGAATATAATGGCAGGATATTCGCATACATGTAAGCCTGCAATATTTCTGCTATCTCTGCTGTGAGTACTGAAAGCAATGATAAGGCAAGGATTTCATAATTTTTTTCATTTTCTAATTTTTTCAAGAACCCCCCTTTTTGTGGGTTAAATAAAGTGAACCTTCCTAGTGGTAAACTGCACTGGCCATAGCAGACAGAATTAATTACACTGTATCAAATGAATCTACCTGGAAGAATGATTGTTTTTTAGCTTACCAAGACAAGAGAAGTGGAATTCACTTTACCCCATTTTGCACGATGATGAGCCAGCTTCTAGTAAAAATATAAATGAAAAGAAACCTAGTTCCACAGTGTAAAAATTGCAAATTCAGGGCTGTAGCTAGGTTTTTTGTAACTTGTCATGAGAGATGTCTCCAAAAAATGGACCTCAAATATCAAAATGGCAAACAATAATATTGCAAGTCACTATAACCAAAATAACTGATCTCTAAAGAAAACAAATCTGTTCGCAGACTTGATTTGTCTGGCTCAACAGGTCCAGCGGGTCAGGGGGGGGCAGCCGCCTTCCCCTTGCACCCTGCTGGCTATGGCTCTGAAATTAGGCATTATTAACCATTTGTAATAGTTATTATGTTTGCTTATCAACACAAATATAAGCCGAGAAAACAAACAGATAAATTAAAGAAAATGCAACCAAAGGAAAAATAATTTCATTAATAATAATACTGATTACTGATTAAGCAGCGAGACTCATAATCTGCAACGCGTTTTTTGCCCGGGGGGGGGGGGGGGGAGTTCCTTTTATAGGCTATATAAGTATCTGCTGCGCTAAAGGGTATGGTTTTTTAGCTGTTTTGGTCTGAAATAGGGTATGGTTTGTACACTCTAGTCTTGAATTGGGTATGTTTATTATCTAAGAATTAGCTACTTCTTCATCATTTGGCGATGAGACCATTTCCCTTATAATGTTTATGCTAACTACCGTGTATGTGCGGTAACAGCTTTGTCATGTGCTCCGGTTAAGCACCGGGCTCCAGGGCTTCAGGTCTGAAATAGGGGAAGGGTTTCAGGAAGGGTGCTGCATACCCCCACCCAATTTTTCTGGAAGCACCCCCCCCCCCCCACCCCAGCACTTTTGTTGTTTTTGTGTCAGGAATGGGCTGTCATTGTGCCAGGCGTTCCTTGCGGACACTGTGGAAGCTGTGACTAAGAATTGTTGCGTGATGGAAGCCATGCATGTTTTGCGAAGAAAGCTTAAGAAAAGATTAATTTTAGAGCTTTTCAGAAACGTGTCGGTCCACAAATTCTATCGCTTGAAAGCATTGCTTACTTTGGAGCAAGTGAACGTTACTGAGTGGTCGAAAAAAAATAATATCAATTAGTAAAATTGCGATGGTCAGGTGTTGCAAAAACTTTCACTGTATGCAAATGAGTCTTGGGATGAACATGCGATTTATTTGTGGTGATGATTGAAAAGACATGCCATGTAAATCACTTTTTCGATATCTGGCAATGATGTAATTTCTCTGGAATCGAAGCCCTTGAATTTTCGTGTATTTATATCACACATATAGCCTGCGACCTAACACGCATACTAAATCAATTCAGAAACAATTAAAAAGTATCGACGTCAATAAAATAGGAAGTATAAAAACATTTAGCAAGTAAATCTGTTTCATTTTGTGTAGAATTAATCACCTCCTCATTTCTCGATCTAATCTTCAAGCAAGCGGGACTGGATGCCGCTGTAAGCAGCTTCTTGTTATACATAATCTAGCTGAATTTTTGAAAACTTTACAGCCCAATGGTTCTCTTCCATCAAACAGCTTTGTTTATCTCCAAAATAGCCATTATTAATAAACTATAGCTAAGAGTGCAACCACATTGCTTTTTTCTCTTCTAATCCTTTCTTCCTCCTCGCTTTCTCTTTTTCTCCTTCCTTTTCTTTCATTAGAGTTATTTTCGAGCTTCTCAGTCAGGTACCCAAAACACCGGCCTGCCTTTTGACCCTTTTTCAGTCAAAATAATGACTGCAAAAATTAATGTAGTTAGGTTCATTTTCAAAAACTCAGCGAG
>JBBMOI010000015.1:6637500-6695000 GCA_038088405.1 Porites divaricata | reverse complement strand
ATCAAGTGAATATAACATGGAGTTTTCTGTGAAAGGCAGAAGGGTGCTTTTATTGGCGGTTTTTTCGACGTTCGCAGCTCTTGCAGTTTCGTTTAGCCTTTATTATCTGATAGACTACAAGAGAGGCAGGAAAAAGGGAAGTTTTATTGACATATACAAAAATCATGACCAAGAAAAGACCCCTAGTTCCGTTGCAGTAGACTTGGAACTGGCGGAAATTTTGAAAGAAAACGGGCATGGCGAGTTTACAAAAGGGACGATATACAAGTTGCTAGAACTGTTAGAAAAAGTGGAAGATTGCATGTTAGAGAAACTTCTTGTGGCATTTCTGAATTGTTCCGCTTTTACAACAAACCAGGTAAAATTTTGTGTTTCCTACTTGACCCTCCCTGGAGAGAAATACAGCATCCCTGATATTTTAATGCACTTCGTCCCTCTTTTGCTGCTTTTTACTGTGCCTTGCTCTGTGGCCTATTTACCCCCACCTATACCTCTTTCATTGCTTTCTCCGGGCACTTGACTGAAGTTTTGCTCCATACAATGGAGAATTTGACTTAAAATGAGGCCCACCCAGTCAGGCATTTGACTTCCGTGTCAAAATGCTGGTCATCATTGCAAGCCAAAGGATTTCATATATAAATTATTTCCACATTCAGCATGTGTAGCGGTGTAGCGCATTCACATGTCATTGCTCCCACATGTATATATATATATATGTATATATATCTGTCTGATTTCGTTAAAACGTGGCCACTAGGTTTTCGCCTGGCGCCGGGCAAAGCCTAGGTCCAGGCCAGCCCTGCCTCCAAAATAGTAGGAGGCTTGGCGTCTTGGTCGGTACAGCTGCATAGCCTAGGGACTGCCCTAACAGCTGGTGGGTGGATCAGGCCTGGGGGTCAAAACTAGCAGGGTAGGGAGGGGGCTGTTTTGACACAACCCCTTCAGTAAGCAGCAGTGTTCGGTACAGGCCTTGAGGGGCAGCTACCTTGGTCTTAATTTTCCCTAGCCAGCTGAATCAGGCCTCTGCTGAGAATGATTATCATGGTAATTGCAGAGCTCAGTGGGAGGTGTAGACAGTCACCCATTGTCCTGGGTGGGGAGGGTCAAAGTCTTGGTATCAAGGACACACTTAGGGTAGGACCTTTGGACACTCGCTGAAGCCATGTTTTCGTAAATCCAGACAGATATGAATTCTCTGTTTTGTGTAGCATTTGAGAGCCTTTAAAAAAGCCCATTAATTGTGGGCTGTGTGGAATGAACAATATTATTGAAATAAACAAACAAACAAACCTCCGTGGCCATAAGACAGCTTTCCAAGATCTTAGATATTTTTAAGTTGTGGGAAAATTTTTGAATAGTCGCTGGTGAGTGGGTGATTTGATGCATTTTGAGGCACTGGCCGATGCCTGCAATTTGCCCTTCTAAACTGCCAATGTACCAGGGAATTTGACCAAAATTTTTCAAAAAAGTCAAATGCCCGGAGGTTTGCCGGGGGAAGGCATGGGCAGTTTTGGAAATGACTGATACATTACCACGCTTAACCCCAGCCCATTTTATCTCTCCTTCTCTTCACAGATTACACCTCATCCCTTTCTGTCCTTATTTTCTGTTTGCTCTCCAGTAACCCTCTGGAGCAGACACGATCCATTTGCAACCATGAAAACAATCTTCTCAAACTCATTAATAATTCATAAAGAGAAAACACAGAAAACCTCAACCGTGACGGTGGTATGGACATCAGATACTAATTACCATAAAGTTTTGTGAACTTTATCTTTGAATTTCTTGATAAATTATTGTTCCTTTGTAGCTATATCAAAAACTCCACTCAGTGTTTCATCCGATATCCACACACCTCAAAGTCAGTCTTATAAAACTCAGCTGCGCCTTGTTTTTCAACCCAGTTCTCAGTGTCTGGATATAGGATAAAACACTGCTTGTCATTTTTGATATATTACATGTTGAACAGTAGATTCTACAAAATAAATGCAAGAGACCTGATTATATAATGTTGTTCAATTTACAGAATGCTATTCGTGAGTGTGGAGGCCTACCTCAACTGGTGTCTCTTTTGGTGCATCCGAATAAAGCCATCAATATCAAGGCAGCACAAGTGCTGTCCAACTTAGCAATGAATGAAACAAATCAGGAAAGTTTAAAGGTTAGCTTACATAACACCACTTTCACTCAATTAAATGCCACCCTTGAGAAAAAATCCTTTGATTTAAACAGTTAACATTAACACTGTTCTGAAATAAATGCCAAACCCAATCAGAAGAATGCAGCACTTATTCTAAAGATTTGAGGATTATAAGGAAAAAACTCATCACAACTTGGGAATCTACACCATCAGGATAACAGCTGTTTGATGGACTTGAATGATTACCTCGCTAAGCTCTGCACACTCAGATGATATGTACAAAGAACCAATTCCTGTCACAATCAGCAGTGAGGTGGAGATCCCGGTAATTTCTGAACAGCAGGTCTGGAATTTACTTAGCGCTCTCAAAAGAACTGAGACTGGACCCGACCAGATTCCCTCCTGGATTTGGAAGGAGCATGCAGAGATTTTCATGCCTCCTATCACCAAAATCTGGAATCTCTCAATCTCTACTCAGTGTTTGCCATCATCGTGGAAGCGAGCAATTATCACCCCCCTCCCCAAACTGGATGTTCCTAAAGCACATGGTGATTATTGTGGCATTAACATAACTCCTGTTATAGCGAGGGCTTTTGAGAAAATTGTGTACCACTGCCATGCCCACAAGACCATTAAAAGCAACCTCAGCACCTGACAGTTCTCCTACAGAAAAGGTGGAAACTGTACCGATGCTCTCTTGTCAATTCAACATAGGATTAACAGCTACTTTTAGGGATAACCCAGATTGTAAAGCAGTTCGCCTTTTTGCTATGGACTTCAGCAAAGCTTTTGACTCTGTGAAACATGAACTTCTTGCTAATAAATTAAAAAAGCTCCCACTGAATCCAAACATGTATATTTACCAAAAAATTGGTACTTGAACTTTTTGAAGGATAGAAAACAAAGGGTATGTTGCAACAATGTTGGTTACCAAAAAGGGACAACTCAAGGTAGCGTTAGCAGTCCTTACCTTTTCAACAT
Source organism: Porites divaricata (assembly GCA_038088405.1). Taxonomy (NCBI): domain Eukaryota; kingdom Metazoa; phylum Cnidaria; class Anthozoa; order Scleractinia; family Poritidae; genus Porites; species Porites divaricata. The sequence continues at coordinate 6,691,879 of JBBMOI010000015.1, read as the reverse complement.
CTTTCTCAATGATCTTAACATCACTTTAGGTAATCATGACACACTATTTAAGTACGCTGATGATTTGACAATAAAAATTATTGCTCCAGTTTGGAAGGAGGTAGACTACTCTGATCAGTTAGTGTCACAGTTTTTAGATTGGATGAATACAAATGGAATGTCTTGCAATGCAAGCAAATGTAAAGAGTTGACGATCAAAAAGAGAGGCAACCACAATCTCTATTCACCTATTGAGATGATACCAAGCTGTAAAGAAGAAGAGATTTTGGGGGTCACCTTCCAATGCGACAGCAAATTTTCAACACGTGAAGAACAAACTTTTTAAGCCAACAAATTACTACATGTCCTTAGAACACTGTGCAAAGAGGGGTACAATCAGTCAGAAATAGACCTTCTCTTTAATGCAATTTTTCTACCTAATATTAATTACACATTATCTGCAGTCTACGTCACATCCGAGTCCTGTACAATGTTTCTTAGACTTCTGTTTTTAAGGGAAATATACCTCTAAGCCTGTAAGTGTTTATGATTTCTTAGAGAGGCAAGACCGTAAAATTTTCAGAAAAGTTTCTAATGCTAAAGGACATCCACTTTTATCTATTATGCCTTGTGTTAAACTGTCCAGTTACAATGCTAGGAAAGAAACTTGTTATAAACCTAAGATTAACACTATGCATTTTAAAAACTCTTTTATGAACCATTTAGGGTTTTAAATATGAATTAGCTATGTAATATACTAGATTTTTAATTCTTACTTAGTTTTCACCTTTTAAAAATTTCTTACACTTGTAACAAAAGATATGTATTATTATCTTTGGATGAATAAAGACTTTATTATTATTATTATTATTATTAATATTAATATTATTAATGAAATATTTAGAAATTAATGATTCATCATGATTGTTGTCAGTGAAACAAGAAAATGTGATTTTGAACCCACCATCAAGTAGACCCTGCCTTTGAATAGATGTCGCATAGGAATTGCTTTAAGATTTAATAAAGGCCACATCATTTAATTGATTACATGTAAAATTAATATGTTAACAAAAAAACCCAAGACCACAAACTTAGGCTATTGTTTAATTATTTGTCCCTGCAGATATTCCATACCTTTCATGTATAAACCTCTCACAATGGCTACATGCATGTGTATAAACTCTCCATAACAGTAATGACAGTTGACTTGATTTTATCCAAACTTCTACAAGGAAAATAGCCACACATCATGCTGACAGGTTGTGCTCATTCTTTGTGCCCCTTGGTCAAATTGATATGCAATATTGTATTGACTTTTCTTTCAGGGCAATATTTGTGATGTTATAAAAAATATTGAATACCATGACATTGTTGAAGATGAAGAGGTGATTTTAGAGCATTTTAGGCTCCTGGTTAATTTATCTGCAACAAATATCACACATGATGAAATAATCACAGGAACCCAGGAATATTTCAGAATTCTCACCCAGGCTGTTTCACGACAGATTCAGGTACTGTACATGAAAATAAATTTTGTGGATATTTCATTATATTTTCCTTTATAATGTAACTCTTTCTTCTTTTGTTTTGTAATTGGTCCATAACCTACATGTACTATTACTACTGACAAATAATTAATTCTACTGAGATAGATAGAGAGATAGATAGATAGATAATCTTTATTTATCCACAGTACAAAATTCGTCAGCTTTAAAAATACCTAATACTAATACTAATATAATAAAAATAAAAAGCTGCTTTCCACGAATGCCGTGCCTTACAGTTCTTTGAGTAATCGTTTAAATTGCCCAAGGGACTCTGCTTCCCTTAAGTTACTAGGAAGACTGTTCCAGAGAATGGCGCCACTATAGCTGAAGCTGTTTTTGTAATAGTTTATCCTTGGTAATGGAACATTGAGTTTATTTTCAGAGTCCCTTAGGTTATATGCGACTTCTCGTCTTTCAAATTTAGAACTAAGATAGTTTGGAGCCAACCCGTGCAGAGACCTGTAAACCATCGTAGCTCTTGTGATTTGTTGCTGGCAAGCTAGGTTTTTCCACCCTAGAAGTTTGAAAAGGTAACCAGCATCTACGTCATAGCTTGAGTAGGTCAAAACACGGGCTGCTCTGTTTTGTAGCTTTTGAACCTTATTCCGTAGAGTTATCCCACAGTTTCCCCAAACAATGTGGCAATAATCAAAGTGTGGCTGTATTAAAGCTTGATATATTAATTGTAAGGTCGCCTGAGGGACAAGGTGCCTTATTCGTTTTATGGCCCCAATACCAGAAGCGACTTTCTTTGTTACCTTCTCAATATGGCCACTCCAGTCAAGTCTGTCATCGATGGTCACTCCAAGCGATTTTGCAGTAGTCACCTGGCTAACTTGAAAATCATTAATTGCAAATTTCGGGGACTCTGTGAGAGTACTTAGCCTCTGCCTAGATCCGATAAGCATAAATTCGATTTTAGTCATATTTAGAGTAAGTTTGTTTGCTCTCAGCCAATTATGAACGTTTTCTAAATCTTGATTTAGATGCAACTGAATATTGTCTGCATTATCACCTGCGTATGTAAGGTGGGTGTCATCAGCGTACATCCTCGGCTCACAATTTGAAAGACAATTTGGAAGATCATTGATGTATAACAGAAATAGTAGTGGGCCTAAAATCGTCCCCTGGGGAACACCACAACTTAATAAACAGCTTTGAGAGAGCGATCCGTTGATGGAGCACATTTGGGTACGATTCTCTAAATATGACTTAAACCATTGGTGCACGTTACCATATATGTCATAATTGCTTAATTTTGATAAAAGGATCTCATGGTCAACTGTGTCAAAGGCCTTTTTGAGATCTAGGAAAACAACGGCGTTGATTTTACCGCGGTCAATATTGTACGCCCAAGTGTCCGTGGCCTCAAGGAGAGCCGTGACAGTTGAGTGAATAGCACGGAAACCTGATTGATATTTACAGGTTATATTCTGCTCTTCTAGGTAGGCATATAATTGATCATAGACGATTCTTTCAAAGACCTTGGCCATAACTGAGATCACCGAAATTGGACGATAATTATTTAAGTCGTCCCGATCGCCTTGTTTAAAAAGTGGGGTGACCTTTGCGCATTTCCAGTCAAAGTTAAATGAAAAAGATCTTCCCTTCCTGCTGTTCCAAGGCTAGTGCATTATCTTACCAAGAGGAAACTTGTGCAGTTGAAATATAATGACCAAAATAAGGTAACTGAGGATGCACTAGCTCACTTTTGTTTAGCTGCTCCAATAAAACTTTGTTATATATATATATAGTGCTCAACAATGATGGAGCAGTAATAACAACAATGTTTTCTACTCAATATCGTTACATATGGACTTTAATACAGGTCTGTTTCGTAGACCAACAAAGAGCTGATCCACTCATCAGTTAAATTCCATATAAACTGTAGTCGCTTGGGTTTAAATACATCAGCAGCATGTTCGTTATAAAATTCAAACTTAAACAACAATGGTAATATACATGTGTGAGCTTATGATTGGTCATTGAGGATGCGATTGAATTTAAGGGTGAACTTCCGCCTGTGCCTGCAAGTTGATACAAGTTCATTACGCTTGTTAAGCGTTGCCATGTCCGGTTTATATAAAAATATAGAATTTCTCGGTATTGCATAGGTTACATCGTTTTGAGACATTAGAATAAGATTTTGCCTTGGCTAGAATATTCCAGGAGATTGTGAAGTCTTTCTTTTTATCTTTGAGCCGCCAAAGGTGCTTGCTTAGTTCAGTGTCATTTCGTTTGTTCTCATGTTTGAATGACATCTGGTGATTTCGCCATCTTGTCTTGAAATCTGTGGCAGTGAGACCAACGTATGCTGCTGATGTATTTAAACCCAAGCAACTACAGTTTATATGGAATTTAACTGATGAGTGGATCAGCTCTTTGTTGGTCTACGAAACAGACCTGTATTAAAGTCCATATGTAACGATATTGAGTAGAAAACATTGTTGTTATATATATATATATATACAGCCGTTTTCAAAAACGTTTTCATATGGAGAGATATATAGATATATATATATACTTTTGTTTTCTTGCACGTGCGCCCGTGTGCATTTTTCACTTGTTATTGTCCAACTTGTGAAAAAACTCGGTTCAACGATAAATTTTTTCTTCGTCGGGTTTTTTGTTCCAATTTGAAAAGAACATGTCGTTTTGCGTTTTTTTTTTTAGAAAAATGCATGCGCCCTGCAACACAAATTTGCAATGACGAATTATATAGCTGATTTCGGGAATGAGAAAAACATCCCGCGAAGCAGCCGAGTTATATGGGGTCACCGAATGGTAGGCCAAATGCCATGGCATCTGTAGCAAGTGACGAAGCATTTTTATTGATGGAGTGTATTAAAAATGCGCTGTCCAGGGGCGTGCTTTAAAGAAAAACTGTAAACTAACTTGAAAGCATTTGTGGCCGAGAGTTTATTCTGTCTTCAGTGAGACGTTGCCTTATACATGTCGTGATTTTACATTAAAAAAAGCGAGACATTAATATATTTGACCAGCTCATCATGGTTATGATAAAGTCTGCTTCTATGAACGTCTTAGTCCGTTTTAACCAACTGCTTTAATATTGTTGTTCCTTCCCACATATCCAATATGGACATCCACAGTCACATCTTCCTTCTCAGAAAAAAAAAATCACCGGTTTCGAAAATACTTTTTTTTTTCATTTTATCTGCGTTGTTTTAAAAAGGAAAATCTTTGATGTTCCGCATTCTTTAATTTTCAACAGAATGCAAATCAAGGGAATTGCAGACAATATTCGTGCGTTGAACCAAGTTTTTTTCACAAGTTGGACAATAACAAGCGAAAGTGCACACGAGCGCACTTGTAAGAAAACAAAAGTCGTTTTCAAAAAGGTTTTCATATAGAGAGACATGTAAGGCAACGTCTCACTGAAGACAGAATAAACTCTCGGCCACAAATGCTTTCAAGGTCTTTTAAGTTAGTTTACAATTTTTCTTAAGCACGCCCCTGAACAGCGCATTTTTTAATACACTCCATCAATAAAAATGCTTCGTCACTTGCTGCAGATGCCATGGCATTTGGCCTACCAATTCGGTGACGCCGTATAACTCAGCTGCTTTGCGGGATGTTTTTCTCATTCCCAAAATCAGCTATGTAATTCGCCCTTGCAAATTTGTATTGCAGGGCGCGTGCATTTTTTTTTTAAAAAAACTCAAAACGACATGTTCTTTTCAAATTGGAACAAAAAACTCGATAAACCGAGTTTTTTCACAAGTTGGACAATAACAAGTGAAAAATGCACACGTGCGCACGTGCAAGAAAACAAAAGTATATATCTATCTATATATCTCTCCATATGAAAACGTTTCTGAAAACGGGTGTATATATATATGCTATAATTATTTTTACAGTCACCTTGCTGTCTCTATTGTAAAAGACATTTTATTACTGGTGTTATAGTTCCATTGGTAACGATCTGTACCTTGAGTGATCATTTTTCCATAAATTATTGTTGACTTTAAAAAACACCAACGTGTTTACTTTTTTGTGAATATTTAAATTTTGAACTTTTACTATACTGATAACAATTATTAATTTTCAGCTAGCAGTTCTAAGACTTCTGGTGAACTTGTCGTGCAACCCCAACAATCTGGGAATACTGCTGAAATTTAAGGTCAGTGGTGAGCTTTCACACCCCTCCACCTGTAGGATAGTCAATTTATTCAGTCCATTAACATTATTGTATCACATCTAACATGTATTACATTGGCAGTAAATACAGTAAAAACCCGCAGTAAGAACCTGCATTTTCCAAGTTAGTCTAAACAGGTTCTTAGAGAGGAGAAGTGTGACATCATGGTACCATGGTAGCAAAATTTCTGGATCACAACAATAGGGAGCTTAAGCAATAACGTCGGTGACAGCAAAGAGAACAGCAAAAAAGGCAATAGGTTTAAACTGGCATAATAACAACTTCATCATGCTTTTTTGTACATTACTTAGCCGTCGTTGCACGACTACAACTTGAAACTTCCTTATTTCACATGTCTGCTTTATGGAGTAGGAGAGCATAACACAAAAGTTCCCTTTTTCTTTTTCTTAAGTCAGCTGCATATGGTCCTTTGGGATTCAACCCTAGAAAATTTTGCCTACATTTGACAAATTGAATAAAATTTTATAAGATTGCTGAAGTTTGAAACAGTTCAAATTCACTTTTATACACTATAAACACCAATGAAATGAACGAACCATTTCACTTTATTTATATTTTTTTGAAGTGAAAGACAGAATAATTTTATCATAATAAATATTTTAATCAATGCATACGACTGTGATTTAATCATGTTTTTAAGTAGAAGTTTACCTGGTGTTTCATTGGTGTTTATAATAATAAAATCAATGACCCCATCATAGTGATTGTGTTACAACACTTACATGATTGTATTCTCCAAGTAAACAAATTCGAGTATACAATCATACTCTAAATGTAAGTAAAAAAAGGAAATTAAAAAAAAAAAGTAAAAAACTTCAGTACAGATTTTGAGCATACCAGGATAAACTTAAGTAGCATGCTGGAGGAATAAAATTACAATACATGTACATGTATCTCGTATTGATGATGTACAGTGCTACACTTAACAATAAAAATGAAGCTTTTTTTGGCATTTTGTTATTTTGTTTGTCTTCCACAGTCATTGTTAATTCTCCAGACCTTTATGCTACCAGACAACCCTGATGATATTATTCTGCGAGCCATAACAATCTCAGCCAACTTACTATCAAGTCTTGGTAACTATTCACAGGTACAAACTAGTGATAAGTAATATTAAGGAAGGAAGGAAATATAACATGGTAAATGTTAGTTGTTTCTGATAACCAGAACAGTCCAAGAGAGACCAAATCATGCTGACTGAATGACCCTTGACCAATACTAGGTAGGTAGGTTTATTGTAGTGTTTGTCAACATGCCTTTTCAATTTGCACGTTTAAGGCTTGAAACAAATAAAACTGACTTCTTATTCATCAACCCTCTTTTGAAGGAATGATGAACTAATTAATGACCATAACTGAAATTGTCTAACAAGTACCGGTACAATGTATATTGGGCATGGTACAAGTTGCAATTATATTACAAAAGCTCTGTCTTAAATTGTGTAGTTTAAATAATAATTACATTCCACATTCACAATGGGATGGTATATACATGACTGGCAGACTTGTTATTGCACTTTTCAACAACATTTACATGCAACGAGCTGTTCAGTAAAAAATTTAACCAGCAATTACAAGAAATTTTCTTTTGTCAAATTATTCCCTACTAGCTCTTTTCCTCTCTTTTCCCTACGTACGTCAGTTGAATACCAGGGAAGAGTGGCCACTGCTAGCAGCAGGGAATCATAATTAGGGCAAAGGAAAACAAACAATTTGGATCAAATCTACCAAATATTAATTAAAACCTGCAAATGTAACCTAACTTGAACTAGCTGAAGAGCATTACTTTTATGTATCCAGAGAGGTCTCAGCTGATTGGTGGAAGTGGAAAACCTAAAATATTGTTGGATAAAAATTTAATTATAAACTTGATGAGAGTTGGCATTTTTTTTAAAAAAAATAATAGGAACTGGATCATCTTGCATTCTTATTTTTTTTCTTTGCAGCTACAACAAACTGCATTGGCAGAGCATATTAATGTATTATATGGTGAACTGATGGGCTTATTGGATCATACCAATCAGGATATCCAGTGTCAGGCCAAAAGGGCACTGAGGAGTATATTTGCATTCAGAATAATGTACACAAAGTAAATAAACAATAAAATAAAATATGAATAAAATTATATTTAAAGAACAAAAATTATTATTATAGAGACAAATATTTTATGAAATAAAACCATCAAAAAATCCATGGAAAAATTGTTGTCTGATAAACAGTTGTAGATTTCATAACAATTTATTTAAAATGTAAGAAACTTCATTTAAGGTGGCTCGACTGGATTTTTTTGAGGGGATACCTCCCAAGTTTGAGCATTAACTACGTCGCCATGAGTAAAGATATGGAAAAAAGATTACCACAACTGTATTATAATTATAAAGATGAAAATTTCTTCTGATTTGGGTTTTATTGCAATCAGAGTCGTCATGGCAATGTAACGACGCCATTACGTTTTTATTTATCTTTGTGTTTCTCTGCACTGGGAGATTTTTTGAGAAATCGCTTAAGGGAGTATGTACCTGCCATAATTGCCTTAATTATGGCAAAGTTTAAACAAATTCTATGAGAGCGTTCTCAAAGTATTTTGAAACAAAGTTTTAATCATCATATAAAAACAGTGAAATAGCATGCTATCCACAGAATTAGCTAATTTTTTAAGAAAATGAGAAGCTTTGGAAACGCGGCTTCATCTCATAGTGGTTTGATTCCTTTGAAAACCTCCAACAAAAAAAGAGGGGAAATGCTCTGGGCGATCGCGAGTAAGAAGAATTTTATTAAATTGTATTCAGCTGCTTTTGTTACCGTTTTTGGACGTAATTTGGTCGACGCCTACAAATTTCACATTTTTCAAAAAACCGCTCAATAAATTTTTTTATAAATTTGGTAATCCCGAGACCAATTGTCAATAAATGTACCCTGCAAGTTTCGTGAACATTGAAAACAGGGAAGGCTTTTAAATAGGACCTCAAATATGACCAATTTTCCCCCTAGATTTTGTGTTTACAAGCGAGCGTCCTCATTATTCACTGGCATTGTTTTCAAGTTTCATATGCATGTGCAAAAAGTAGTAAATTTGCTTAAAAAAGAACTCTCGATTACTTTCGGAAGAAATATCCGGAATATGCTAATAATTGGCTTGTGTCACAGATAGCAGAGAGGGCCGAGACGGTGAACATCACGGCTCATCTTGTAGAATGCAATACTTAATTATCTTACTCGGGTTATAACATCACAGAAACTCTTACAAAGAGTCGCTGTGATGTTATAATATATCACTAATTTCTTTACCCAGTTATTAGCATATTCCGGAGATTTAACCAAGGGTCCTTTTTGATGCAAATTCTATCTTTTTGCTAAATTTGCACGTGCATATGAAACTTGAAAACAATGCCAGTGAATAATGTGGACGCTCACTTGTAAACACAAAATCTGGGAGGAAAATTGGTCATATTTGAGGCCCTATTTAAAAGCCTTCCCTGTTTTCAATGTTCACGAAACTTGCAGGGTATATTTATTGACAATTGATCTCGGGATTTTCAAATTTATAAAAAAATTTATCAAGCGTTTTTTTTAAAAATGCGAAATTTGTAGGCGTCAACCAAATTACGTGCGAAAACTGTAACAAAAGCAGCTGAATGCAGGTTAATAAAATTCTTCTTACTCACGATCGCCCAGAGTAATTCCCCTCTCTTTTTGTAGAAGGTTTTCAATGGAATCAAACCACTATGAGATAAAGCCGCATTTCCAAAGCTTATCATTTTCTTTAAAAATTAGCTAATTGTGTGGAGAGCATGCTATTTCACTGCTTTTATGACGCTTAAAACTTTGTTTCAAAATATTTCGAAAACGCTCTCATAGAATTTGTTTAAACTTTGCCATAATTGAGGCAATTATGGCAGGTACAAACTCCCTTAAGCGATTTTTTAAAAAATCTCCTGGTACAGAGAAACACAAAGATAAATAAAAAACGTAATGGCGTTGTTACGTTGCCATGGCGACTCCGATTGCAATAAAACCCAGATCATAAGAAATTTTCATCTTTATATAATACAGTTGTGGTAATCTTTTTTCCATATCTTTACTCATGGCGACGTAGTTAATGCTCAAACTTGGAGGTATCCCCCCTAAAAAATCCAGTCGAGCCACCTTAACTTAATGACTATGAAAAATTGATTTTTTAACACTCATTTATAACTAGCCTGCTCCAGGGTCTCTCTCTCTCTCTCTCTTTTTGCATACCCCAATTAAGTGAGAGCCTTAAATATACTAATCAATGACAGTGATGACAAACAAGATGAGATGCTTTTTTCACAAAATTAAAATAAACACATACTGATTCCAGTGTCTAGGGCTCATTCATACAGTCGTACAACTTTGTTTATTCATACCAGAATCATTAGTTTTTATAGTCAGAGTCAAAAGTGACTCTGTTATCAAAGAGAGCCTTGGTCCCCTTTAACGTTAGAACTTTAATGGAGTTGTTTAACTGAGGAGGGTGACATTCAGCAAATACAGCACTATGTACTTTTACTCTGGATTAGGTTGTATGGACAATGCCAGTGTCATGCCTTTGGTCTTTTCTGTCTACAAGTACTGTAATGACTTTGTAAACACTCAGTCTCTCTATTAAAATAAATGCACCAATTTTGATCGTCTAAACAGAAAAATAATGTCTGGGAACAAAACTAATACTATATGAGCACATTCTTGAAATTCCATTTTTTGTTTGTTTGTTTGTTACTGGTACAGTTGTAGTTCTATGTTATGAAAGTTGCAAAGAAATGTCTCTTATCATAAAAATGTTCCTGGGTATTTCTTAATTAGGTCCAATTCATACATGTACCAGAAGATGGCACCAAAAAGTATTCCTTCAAAACATGATGGGCAACTAAGCAAAAGCCATTTTTAGTATTGTCTTCTGATAACAAGGAGGGTTATTCCTTAGCTGGTAATTTTAAGCACAAATTTACATTAATTTTATACAAGTCATCTGTCCTTTTTTAGCACATTAAAGGAACTGACTTTCAAACGTTACGTGTCTTCATCTGTAATTGGGCTTTCACCTCTGGAACAAGAATTCAATAATGTAAATGAACAATTGAATTGAACATGACTTGAATAACATTAATAAAAGATCTATTAAAAAAATGCACTCAAAATAAGAAGCTGAAACAAAAATAATGTGCCCTAATATTAGCGAGGTTCAATTATAACTATGATCAGGGAGAAATAATGATGTTTGATTGTAACAGAAAATACATGCCAGGACATTAACACTCCTCATGGTGGTTCTGGTTATTTATATTTAAACAAAATTAAAGATGAAATGTCTCAACCTTTCCATAAAACTGCTTGAGACAGCACCAAACCATTGCATATGATAAAACTGAATTTATGATCATCGGCACATCGCAGCAACTAGCTAAAGTATCTGTTAACAGCCTTCATGTTGGGACTGCAACTATCACTCCTGTGTCATCTGCAAGGAACTTGGGTTTGTGGTTTGATTCCAAGCTGGCAATGGCAATCCATATTTCAAAAACATGTAACTCTGCCTTCTATTATTTGTATAATCTGAGACGCATAAGAAAATATCTATCTAAAGACAACACCAAGACTCTGATTCAACTCAATAAGCTACAGCGTGTGCAGAACATGACTGTGTGCTAGATTAATATGCAATGAAAGTAAATACTGTCACATTACTCCTTTATTAGTAGATTTACATTGGCTGCCTGTAAAGTTCAGAATTGAATTTAAAATCCTGTTGATTGTTTTTAAGATTTTTAAGGGCTTAGCACCTTCGTACTTTAAAAGTTTTTTAATTACTCCTAAGCCTGTATCTAAATATAATTTAAGAAGTTCTAGCAACAGTACCCTACTTAGTTATCCTAATGTTAAGCCCAAGGCAACTCTCGGTGAACGGGCCTTTCTGTTCGCTGCACCTAAGTTATGGAATGCTGTGCCAAGATTTATTTGGGAATCCATTTCTGATCAATTGATACTTTTAAGAGAAAGTTGAAGACTCACCTTTTTAAAAAAGCATTTTGTACCACTTAGATTATAAGATTGTATTTTTAGCTTACCAGATTATAAATAATTTTCAGCTTATAATTTTGAAGATTTTGCTAACAGATTTATCTTTTTAACTTTTAGCCATTAGTTTTTCTGTTCTATATCTATATTATCACCTTAGTTTATCATTTGTATTATTCATAATTTTTATTATTAGTAGTATTACTGTTTTTTTTTTGTTTTTTTTCCCCTATGGCGCATTTGAATATATTTATATAGATATTTGTGCCTTATAAGTTTTTGAAATTAATTAATTATGTATCTAAATGCAGCATGCAGCAACAATTGAAGGAATCAGCTTTTTCTAATACATGTAACTATGTAAGTTGGCTGCAGATCATAACCTTTATAAAGTTACAAAAATCATTCAAGACATAATGTATATCCTCCAGTATGATTGTGTACATCACATATCCTACCTTGTGGCAGCAGATATTGTACCAATTTTGATTACTTCTTGCATTATCTGCAAGGGACTCTTGTCTATTATCAATATTTTTTCCTCTCTTCCATTTCCTTTGAAGTAATCAAAAAAGAATTTTTTGTCACTTCTATTTCTGATCAATATAATTACAATGTATTCAGGTGACGAGCTTAACTATAAGCAACACAATCTTTGTCTTTACCGACTTTTCTCAAATTTACTGCTAAGCAGTGAGGTATGTACTGTACTAGTGTGTTAATCCTTAGACAACCAACATGTAAATAACCAAACAGGACTTACCAAATTGTAACATAAGTTCGTCAGATTGTGATTTCTTTCCCACTCTTGAAAATCTAACATGTGGGTTCTTAAACTTTAGCTGTGGGAAGTTCTCCCAGAAAAAACGGCTGAAAACAAAACAAATCCCATGTAAGCTTTAATTTCCAAAGAAAAATAAATGAAACTAAGGCCTGCCCCAAAACTGAATTAAAACAGGCACTGATCAATACCTAAGAAGAACCTGCAGAAAGCTTCAAGCTACAGTCAAACCTGAACTGAGCTGCAGTTACCCTTAGGGAATGGCTTACAGAAGGACCATTTAGTACAGGTTTGACCACAGATGGCCCAAACAATTTACATGCTGTACGTGATGTGTAACCTTTTTGCTGTTTTTTTTTTTTTTTTCACGTTACAAGCAACCGTTGAAAACACATGTAAGAGACTTGCGTGTAGTTTGAAAAGTATTATACTGAGAGCTGCGAATGCTAAGAAAAATCTAATCTTTTGTTCAAGGAAATTAAATGTATAAATAACTTACCTCTGGGCCCGGTTCCTGAAAGGCCGATTAGCGCTAACCCAGGATTAAAATTTTGTTTTGTTTATATATTTTACCTTCCTATGTATAATGCTTAGAGTAACATTTTGTGTTATCCTTACTGTACCTTGGAGTAAAGACTCCAAAAGAGTTGCATGTTCTTAGACGCAAAAACCTTGTTTAAAATTTCGCTTAGTGTTGGGTTAAACTTAACCATCTCTCAAGGAACCCAGCCCTGATGTATTCCACTGTGTTTTGGTGTCTGTTTGTTGTTTCAATGGATTTTTAGGCAGAATTAAATAAAACAACTTAACTCAAGACAACAGCAAGGACAAGGTTGATGACAAGGTTGGTCATTGCGATCTGACAGGGTCCTGGACCAGTCGCAACTAAAACGCCGTTTTTTTTGCTGAAATTTAGATCCACTGCAATTTTTTTCTGCTCCAGCCCAAGAGGGAAACCTCTTCTTCCTCTCTGCGAGATTCAAATCGAGCCATTGCGCTAAACTTCAAAGCCTCTCTGGCTTTCCTCCGGTGCCTTTTGGATGCCTTAATATGCTTACCAACTAAAATTGTTTGCATTTGAAATTGAACACCTCGCCAGGGTGACAATTGACACTGACACAATGTGATTCCAGAAAATATCCATACCCCTCCCACGGATGGTTCTTCCGATTAGACCCCTCCCCCACCCCCTCGGAATTTCTGTTCCAGAGGGGTCATGTATAACCCCCCCCCCCCCCCATCCCCCAGGAATTTCCTACTTTCCTTTTCATGGTCTTAATTTGCCATAATTAGAGATAATCGACTGTGTACCGCTTTAAATTAACTGTTCTCATCTTAAGACATTTTATAGATTCCATTTTAACTTCACAAACATCGACGCGACTATTGGACAAAAAAGTTCCCGTGAACAATTTTGTAGGAACAGTTCCCAGTGCCAAGAAATATTGCTGCAATTAAGGTGAAAATCTAAATCCGGATTTCCCAATCAAACGCACCCTATAGACAATGGCGTCATTTTGTTGCTAAGACAACTCCGATGTCATTAAAACCCTATGATAAATTTTCAACTATATCTAATAAAACTATGGTAGCAATTTTTTCAAATGTTTGTCTATGGCGACGTAGTTATGCTCAAAATTGGGAGGTATTGACCCTGAAAAACTGTTACAGTATCGAAAGGCCTACGTTGTTGCATCATTTGGCCTCGTTTCTTTTCTACTGTTTCGTAAAAATTTGGGCAACTTGCAAGAATTTTTTGGGCAAATAGTTTACCGCCCCCACCCCCCCCCCCCCCCCCCCCCCCTGGCAAAAAATTGCCCGTACGCCTACTGGGGTCTACTAGGGTACAGTCAACAGTTACAGGAAAGAGGGAAGGGGAGCTGGTGCATTTTGAATTTGCTTGACTTTTGCTGAGTTTCGCGTTGTTTATCACCAGAACTGCTACTCCTCTCCAAATGTAATGTTATTGCCTTGATTGAAGGAGATGTAACATGGGACGATTCCCAACGACGATTTTTCGTGTAAAACAACGTTGCAACATTTTTGCAATATTGTTTCAAATAGCTGCAACATTATTCCATTGATGTATTCAGCTAAAACTTGTCGTTGCAAACTGTTCATCAAAGGTTAAACAGCGAGATCTATTACACATTTATACCGCTATTTTTGTCTCATCATTGCTCAAAGAACGAGGTATGAAATGAAGAAATGATCGTCGCAGTAAACCCAATTTATGCAATTGCATAAAGAAGCCTGAAAAAAATTCAGGACTTCAACGGGGTTTGATAACTATCTGGCGACTTAACCGGTTACTATTAATAAGCTTTAATACTAGTACTCACTGTGCACCGACGTTGTGTTTCTCAACAGGTTCAACAAGATTAATTCTCATCCGTTTAAGATCCTCATTTAAGACAACATTACACCTCTTTAAATGTTCAATAGTGCGTTGTACAGCAAATTTGCCTACTTTATCTCCTACAGCTTGACGATCCAAGAATCTTTTAGCAGCCTTGTACACAAGCCGGCTTTTGTCCGCCATCTTCAGCGGCATTTACCCATCACCAATTACTCGTACATAGTTTTTACATAAACTCTCGCCAACGAGATTCACTGATCTTTTGTTCGGTCAGCGGAAAGAACTTTGAAGACCCATTGAATGACTTCATGTAACCTTATTTCATTAGGTTCAGTGAATCTCGGAGAAATTAGATGTTTCATGACGGGTAACTTAAGTCGGTCATTTCTGTCAAGATGCCGGTGGGAAGATTTCCATTCCGCCGTACTTTCGAGTTTCTTTCTTCCGGAAAGTTGGTACTCAAGGCGAATGTTAAAACAATTCTGATAAACTACACACATTGCAAGGAAAGCCTTGGGTTAAGGTACGTAAGGTACGGTAAAACGGGCAGCAAAAACGTGCAACTTGTTCTGCAACATTGCTGCAAAACGAGTTGGAAAGCGATGTTACGTATTTTACCAGCCTCGAATCAAACATGTGTTGCAACAAATCAGGCTGTTCTAACCACAGGTAACCCAAACTCTATGACTCTGCTGACCTTTGTAAGGTAATCGGTCAGTGTAAACCGCAGATTGCGGACTGCAGACTGCGGACCAGGGGTATAATGCAGACTGTGTGTAAAATGCAGACTGCAGACTAAGAGTAAAACGCAGACCGGGGTAAAATGCAGACTGAGCATAAACTGTAGTCATGGAAGGGTTTAAGGGCAAAAAAATCCCGCAAATACAAAGTCATGTAAACGAACACTTACTTGACGACATTTGCTTTCACAAATCCATTCCTTTCTTCTCTGGAACGTCGTCAACGACCCAAAAACATGATCGCAATTTTAAACCTTTTTCTCCATCTGAAAGACCTCACTCTTCAAGTTAAGATGCGAAGTTAACAATACACGTGACCGTAACTTGGTACAACAGCACAATGTCTACACTTAAATAAAAGCTAGCCCAAAATACTGAGTGCACAGAAAGAATTATGGTCTTAAAAAAGGGAGTAAATCATTCCAACAACAATTAAAGAAAGATATTCTGCAGGAAATGTGGATCATGTTCTATGAAAGTATTGCAAATCATAATGTACACAGACTTTAAGTTGTTCTGATGTTCATTGAAACTTCTGGCAAATGTGCAATGTACTTCAACTAGCGAGGTGTGTAACTGATACCAGCTAGCTATTTCACCGATTTGGAGAAGAAGGAGCACAAATTTTTAAAAATTCTACAGTCTTCATTCTGCATTTTGCACCCAGTCTGCATTTTACTCTCATTCTGCAGTGTGCATTTTATACTTAGTCTGCATTTCAGCCCTTGTCTGCAGTCTGCAGTCCGCAGTCTGTGTTTTACACTGGTCACCGGTAACGTAATTCCTGAGCATCGTGATGACTTATCATGGTAAAATTTAAAAAGCTGTGGTTTTGTCATTCACAAAAAATAATTATTTATTTAATTTCTCAAGTTCCATAGCGAACAAGGATGCGTAGTTGGCATTATCAACAAAATGAACTACACAGCCATGACACAGCCCAAGAAAAATCCCCACAAAAAATTATAATCAAAGATGGCAGATCTTCCTCATCCATCCCCATTTTTAAAGTTAATTTCCAATTGAGGTAGATAAAATATCAAAAAATCATACAGACAGAAAATTGTCACCCATGTTGTTCTCTTTCTAAAGCGAGTCACCAGAGGTCACCCAAGACCCATGCAAGTGCACCCTGACCAATTTTTCTGCAGACCCTTTTTGTTCAGATGAATTTGTCTGATAACCAGCTAAAGGGTTGAATGTCGAAGGAAGCTAAAGGGCTGAACCATAATTATACATGAAGTATCTATAATATTCACCCCCGCGTCATCCCCTTTTGACTGAGTTGTTTTTGGCCGAACCCTTTTAGAAATATTTTTGGTGGGGTGACCCCCTCTAGAGGTTAATATCAGTTCTTTGAATCGCTCAGAAAAAGTATTGTGTTTGCTCCATACACCTCTGAAAATGTGGTTATTTGTCCCCTACAGCTGTACATCAGAAAAGAGGTTTGGGGCAGCTCTTTACATCAGAAGAATTGTGTTCACCTATATGAATGAAGCAACACACCCCTTATCCCTTCAGACATTATTTTATTATTTTTATTTTCACCCTTCAGAAATTAACATTTTGGCTAATAATCCCCTTCAGAAAAGCCTTATTCTAGTAAAGAGGGGGACATTGGGGACTGTTAACACTGCAACACTGCGGAAAAAGTACAAACAGCACACCACCACAAAAAAAAGTTGGTGAAACAGCAACACCACAGTTAAATTTTTTTTCGGGAAGTTTAAAGTCCGCCAGTCTACTCAAGGCAGAATTTCATCAAATTTAACGAGGTTAATCAAGCCAAAAAATCTAACCTAATGGATTCAATCCATTAGCACAACCTGGAAATAATAGCCGCCTCTTACTACAGCAGCTGCTGTTCATGTAGCCTGAGAGCAAAACAATTATGGTGAGTGAAGCAAGCCACAAGAGAACGCACGAGCATGCAGCTGCCAAAGCTGTGAGGAATGGAGGAAGAGCCTGCACCCACCCCTCACACTTCTGTTTCCTCTTGGGTGCTCACTCCATCAGTGATTTTGTTTCAAAAAGGTATGGTGAGTCCTGGGACTCATCTTGTGAAAAATCATGAGTTCCAGTCCAGACCCAATGACTTTTGCCCAAGAGATTTTGCCAGTGGGTGGTGTTTGAAGCTGGTAGAGCCTCATCTATGAAGAACTGAAAGATATATTCCAGAAAAACAAGCATGGTTTTGACAATAAAAGCGGTATTTTAACTCGTTTGTCTGACAAAGCGATATTAAGTGTCTCGCTAAACCTGTCGCGACACCACAAATCCCCATGTCCCAGTCAATAAATATCAGCCGGAGTGCTTGTAGCTTTTGACTAAATTTCTACATCACAAATTGTACACCATGCATGATGATAGTAAAGTGGTTTGCCATGCATCTTCAAAGCTTCACCAATTTTGTGGCTTGCAAACACTGGTTGAAAATTGTGAAAATTGTTTCTTTACTGTATCAGCTAAATTTTGATCTTTATATGGCAATACTCAGTGAATTTATCACAGTAAAAATACATGTATTTTTATCACAATACAAATACATGATTGTGCAGAAAAGGAGGAGCTTTTCAGAGTGTACACCTTAGTTTTTTAATCTTTTCTCTTCCTTTTATGTTGCCAGAAATTTCATTTACAAGGATATCCCTCAGATCCAATTCAAGAATCAAGGAGTTCAGATCATGACGACAAGAAACAAATCAAATATTCCAGTGGTAAATGTATTTTTTGGTAAGTACTGTAATTGTTGTTTTAGACAATACAGTTAACACCCACAAGAATCTGCTTTTTTTAAAAGTCTGGCAAAATAGGTTCTTGTATTTTGGGGTACTTATTGGCAATTTAGGCTAAGTAGGTTCTTGATTAGGTTTCTTATTTTGTATGAAAGAGGTAAAAGATTTTAAAAGTTGTGAATATATGAAAATCATACATGTGAACTGTGGAGTGAAGAATTATATGAAAAAAGATCATCACAGTTATAGACATAATAGTGAACATAGTTCTGAAAAGGACAGTTGTTTACAGTGACTGACATTTTAACAACCCTAACAAAACTGATTACCAAATTTAATTTCAGTTTCATTGGTAAATTGGTATGTTCTCGTTATACTGAAATTTACAATCTCAAAGTTACACTCCTTGAGTAAATTGTTTATCACAATAACCCACATAATTAATATAAGAAACTGCTTGATCTTGCTCAGCTAAACAGGTTCTTGTATTTTTGGGTATAAGCGGAGCTCTTGCATACACAAAGCACGCGCAGAGGAGTACCATGGGAAAGAAAAATCTATGCATGCAAGAAATTTTTGTTCCAACAAAGTCGTGCGTATGTACAGTGTACATCTGTTTGTATGTCCACCCTTTTATTTAAGCAGATGCATGGGCTTCTGGTGGATGTGAAATGTCACACTTGATTTGAGCCCAAGGCATATACTATCTGAGTTTATTATTGGACATCCTGAGTCCATATTATGGTCAATTGACAGTTTTAAAAAAGGGTGTCTGCTGACCAGTGTCTGTATCTTGGGCTCAGGTATACAACTCATTGAGGTGACATAAATTTTAAAGTTATCTGCTGACCAGTTACTGGTTTTCAATAAATTGATTGCAAGCTCAGGTCCATTCTTTTAAGGTGGGAATTCTGTTTGCTTTCTGCTTATGACAAAAGTTGAATTTCTTGGCCTTGGCTAAATCTATATATTAAAGAAGCAAATTATTTCTGCATATGCGGGTGTCTACCGTATTCCTTGACTAGCTACCCTTCTTCATTACCATCATACCATCATTTTCATGCATTTATACTAGAAATAAGTATCTCGTAAACTCACACAAAACTTGATGTGGCAATCAAGTTAAGCCCTACCAGTCAGGGGTATGAACTGGATGGGCAGCTGCAAATGTCGTGTCATGAGGACTCCTACTTGTTTCTTTGCTCTTCTTTATTACCATCATATATTTACTAAGCTATGATAGCAATTTGGTTGCTTTACACTGTATTTGAAAGTCAGGTACAGTGTAGTTACTGACAGATATAAATTTGCATTTTCTTCCCTAAGGGGATGGAAGGAAAGTGATGATTGATGTGGAGGGAAAAACTGGTCCTGAAATATTGGCGATATTTGGCAAAGTTGCTGGAGCAACAGAGAGGTGAAGTACCTTGTCTTTCAAAGATCTATATATCTTAAGTACATTAATTTTTGCTTTTCACTCTGGCTGGTTATTATTATCATCATCATCATTATTATTATTTAATCAGCACTTTGGGAGTGGTTTCCAGTCTTAATTGCGAAGACCAAGCAAATCCTACAAAAGAAATAAAATAGATTACATGCACTACAAAATCTCTCTGCTTATTGAGTCATGGTAATAACAGTAAATGACTACACTTGCGGTACTCCTGATTCAGAATAGCAGCCACAACTTTAAACACTTGCCAGCAACTTTTCACCGAAGAAATAGAAAATGTCATGCTTTGATAGGCCAATCAAAACTGACATCACTGTAATGTTGCAGTAAACATATCAGACAATAAAGCAGCCAAGAAACTTTTAAATCTTTTTGGAAACGTTTTACAGTGAGTAGAAAGAGTAGAAAAAGTTTTGGAATTTAAAGCATGCTGCAAAAGTTGAAAAGGAGAATTCTTGTTCACCATGAACGACTAATTCTTTTACACATTTGTTTGAGAGTGAAACATGCAAGTTTGTCTAGACAAACCATTGCATTACATCATCATTGTTTTGGCACATGTAATCAGGAATTATTTTGTGCAAAAACTTGTTTAGTGCCATTTGTGAAGCCTTTTTACTCATTTAAATGTATTTATGTATTTCTGGCAATCAGTTTTCATCTAAGTTTGTGATGCAAACGTTGTTAACTTTCAAATTTTTTATACCTGCCAATAATTATTGACATTGATTCCCAAGTATCAGTTCTATGAACATGTTTTCATAAGTTGCGTTGATATTGTTCCCTGTGCATTGAATGTTTAATTCTTTTAACTATTGTAATAAATCATCACACTGTTGACTATTGATGGAACATGCTCAAAAAAATAAGCTTTGACAAAAAAAGCCTACGGATTCAGGCTTGATGATAATCTTGATCAACAAGTCTATCATACACTACTAAATACACAACAATTCATTAGACCAGGGCACACAAAATCCCTTAAAGACCTCCAAGGAATAGCCTTAACTTTGGTGATAACATAGTTGCTGTAGTTGACTTATTGGATTTCTTCATGTATTTGTTGTTTTACTTTATCATGCTCTTCCACTGAGGTCGCTGAGCGGTAGTTTTTCACCTGTGCTGGGTGAAATGAGTTCCCTTGCTGAGTAATCGCTATTGGCCAAGGGTCATGTCAAGTTGTGTCCTCATTAGACTTGGAGATTAGCGATGCAGGAAAGATATCAACTGTTTCCTTTTTGAGTCCATTCCCTTTTTACCAGGTTCTCAAAAGGACGCCATTGAAAACATAAGTGGCGTCCTTTTGAGAACCTGGTAAAAAGGGAATAGACTCAAAAAGGAAACAGTTTATATCTTCACTGCATCACTAGTCTCAAAGTCTGAGGACACAACTTGACATGAAATAAATATCCTTCACTGCAAAATTTTCTGCTGTGTTGTCCATTTATTGGTACAAATTACTACACTTGTGGTAATGTGGTATACATGCCCCCCCCCCCCCCCCCCCCTCACAGCCACAGCCTGACCCTGAACATTTCCTGTTGAATGTGGAAGCTTATGATGTAGTTTTTTCTTTCTTCTTTTTTTGTTTTACAGGGAGAAGGAAGACAGGGCAATGCCAAAATACCCTGGTCGTCACAACCCTGCAAATTTTGGCAAATATGGCCATTGCTACTGCATCTGTGAAAAACCAGGCCAGGCACCGTGCCCAAGCCGTGTGCCACACCCTGATGCAAAGAAACCAAAATGGTGGCAACAAAGAGGAGAAGCAGCACAATGATGCACAAGTTAAGAGCAGAAACCCGCAATGACATACCGTGCCCTTGGGAGGAGCATGCACTCTGAGAAGCAAGGAATTTAAATTGGGAAAATATTGAGAAATGTCATTTTAAAAAACAGAACTCAAAAACAAAATGAAGCAGTGGAAAGGATTGCTTATCAACCCCTACTTGAATGGTGGCATCATGAAAAAAGCACTTAGCATTTGACCTTAGGGTAACTTCTAAAAATCTGAAAGTTATGAAGAATAACCTTGGGTTGTGTAATAAGGTTTTGTCCAGTAATCTCACCAGCAAGACATTAAAGAGTTTTCAAATAATATTTCCTAATAAAAAAAATGCTGCAAAGTTTCATCAGAGATACATTAGACTTTCCAAAAAGTGCTTCTTCCTACAGTCGAACCTCCACGTGCGACCGCCTCCCATAAGCGGCCACCTTCCCAAAGCCTTCTACTGGAACCTCTTGTAAACGGCCACTGCCATTGTTTCGGCTGACAAGCGACCACTTGATACATGGTCTCACTAAACTGTGCAGTAGATTTCCCGGTCACTTTTTCTCCCTCCTTATAACTGGCGACTGGGTACGAGTCTGATACTAGGAGTTTTTTACGGAAGTCGCTTGTACCTCCCTTAGCTACCTCGGTTATGGCAAAGTTTGAACAAATTCTATGAAAGCGTTATGGAAATATTTTGAAACAAAGTTTTAGGGGTCTTAAAAACAGTGAATACAAATGCTATCGACATAATTAGCCAATATCTTAAGAAAATGATGAGGTCTGGAAATGCTGTTTCATCTTATAGTGGTTTGATTCCATCTGAAACTTTGTACGAAAAAAGAGGGGGATTGCTTTGGCCGATTGCGAGAAAGAGGAATTAATTAGCCTACGTTCGGCTGCTTTCTTTACCGTTTTTCTATGTAATTTGGTCCACTCCTACAAATTTCACGTTTATTTAAAAACCGCTCGATAATTATTTTCAAAAACTTGACAATCCCGAGATTGATCATCAATTTACATCTCCGCCAAGTTTTGAGGACATAGAAAACAAGGAAGGTAATTAAGGTGATTCCCTGGTTTTGCACTGCGCATAACAAGATGGCCTCCGTAAAAAAGAGCATGTGAAATAACATTATTAAAATGAAGTTGACCGAAGAGAAACGCTATTGCAATTTTTACTTGCGGTTGTTTCTTGCCGAGGTGAGGCTCAATGTGGTGGGAATGTGCATAACGTAAGCAGTACGCGTGTTGCCGAGTTCGACTTCCTCACGGACTGAACCTCGATAGTGGATGTTTAATTTGTGTTTATTCACTTTGATTTTCATTTAAACGCTTTCTCTAACACATTGTGTCGTAAATGTGATATCTCGATGTAAATTCGGTAAAAACGGATTTTTTAATAGCGGAGCTCCTCGCGCGCGCGTGGGCGGAGCCCCATAGCTAAGGTAATCTACCCATCCCAGAAAATTTGGTAATCACGTGACCGACCGACCGTCCGCCCGCACCACAGGGAAACCAATGTTCAATCTCACACTTTCTAAGCTAGTTTGGGAGCCCAGGGAGCCTAGGAGAAAACTATCAATGTTGTGATCAATTGACAGCTGTCAAAACAAGGTATCCGCTGACCAGTATCACCTGGCCGTATCGCGGCTCAGGTGTCGACCTATCCAGGGCGAGTATTTTTTGAAGTTGTCCGCTGACAAGTTACTAGTTTTCAGATGATCGCAGGCTCAATTTTTTTTTAAATTCATATGAAATATGTTGTGTTTATGTCATTATGGCCCAGCACTATTAACATTTTGATTTCAAACTGACCTCGGAAGTGAAATTTCAGCCAGTTATTTAAAAATGCAAGAAGGGAAAACAGATGGTTTTCACTTTTCTCAGGATAGTCACGCTCCACGTCCAATTTGTATGCCCTGATTGGTCAAAATTTGACAGGTGAGTTCATGCGAAAATTCCTACAACATCTTGAAACTTGTTTGCTTCAACAGCTGACGGAAGCTGACAGAGTTTTGTGTCAACTTGTGATGTTTTTAATAACTGTCTTTTTTCACTGGATGTACAAGATGAAATACAGCTGCTACTAAGAGTCTTCTGTTAACGTTATTCATGGCTGGTTTGTTTATTGAATTTTTGGTTGAGAAATGCGCTGCTTGTCAAAGTCGGAAATCCGATTTCGGATGGCATCGTTTTTGTTTTTCATCTTGCTGGATGCGTAAGCGGTTCAGGCCTTACTTGATAGCTTTCAGGAGCTGCATCTCGAAATATGGTAAGCCTGAGTTATCATTGTATTTATATCTGTTTTCATGAAGTCGAGCGCAGTTTATGAGGCTAGTTTATGCACGTTTGTATTTAGATTTGAGACACTGATCTGACCTAGTATGAGGTTTGACATAAGCTTACAAAACTTTGAAAAGCCTTTAGTCGATATTTCACCGCACATAACAAGAAAAACCGTTCCGAAGAATATTTAGATATTATTTTGGCTGTAGAAAGAAAACTTTGAGCGATTTACTTGTCGCGAGTTCATCGAGGAAAACAGCAAACACCGGGAAGCCGGCGGCTTAAAATTAAACTTAATTTTTAAGCTTAAAGACTCTAGGATTCTTATAGACACTTAAACACTTGTTTTCGTGAGTGAAAATTGTTGTCTCTGTAAATGTTCTACCGAATTATATTTCTGATCTTTTATTTATTGATGTGAAGTATATGAAATAATTCATATTTGAACTGCGGTAGTAGATGAAAGTAAAGAATGATCATCGCAGTAAATTTTCCAATTTAAGCAATTGGAAAGAAGAAGCCTGAAAAAAAAATCAGGGCTTCAACGGGATTCGAACCCATGACCTCCGCGTTGCCGGTGTGTTGCTCTACCAACTGAGCTATGAAGCCACACATTGGGAGCGAGGTCAATTTATTGAGTTCATGTCTCCCGTGAGGAGTGAAATGATGTGAAGTATATGAAATAATTCATATTTGAACTGCGGTAGTAGATGAAAGTAAAGAATGATCATCGCAGTAAATTTTCCAATGTAAGCAATTGGAAAGAAGAAGCCTGAAAAAAATCAGGGCTTATTTATTGTTAGTTGTCTTTTGCAATTTTCATCGCTTTGCCGTCCTTTGCCGTTATTTGTTTACACTCTTTCGTAAACATCGCTTGCAGGAGTACTCAACGTACCGCGCGTATTTAATACACATCACCGTGACGGTCATAAAACTATCAATAAAAAATAAACACAATAAATTCTTTATTATGTTGAAGCGTAACCGTTGTTAAAATTTGTAAAAGCCCACGCGTGCTTCGATGGTCCTGAATATTGAATGAATGGAATTAGTCTTGAAAAATTGTTGGCAAGATTTTCTAAAGTAAACTTGTCGAACGTTAAAATTCGGCTTGATTTGTTTTCCAAGAATTTGTTTTCCACGCCTAATCTACCGTGATCAAGAGCCATTATTGCTCTAAAATGTGACCGAAGATGATTGCCAGTGCTATTTTTTGGGTGTACATATAAGGCTATCAACTCGATGCAAGATTTGTTTCACTCTAAAATCACTTAGCCTGTCCCTCAAAAGTCACACGAATGTGCCCTTAATTTAAGATTTGTGGATTACAAGTTCATTGTTTGTTTTAAATTATAAATTTATTAATGGAGCTTCACTTTTAGCCCTGGCTAAATCTATATATTACTTTCTTCCCACTTTCGCATATATTCTACTTTGAAATTCGTCCCAGTCCACTCTCAAAAATCAAGGAAACTGCATTTGGTGCGCACTTTCTGCAGTTCTACCGCAAAAACGAGTACGGTGACACCCATTTTTTATTTCATGATTTTAATAAGGGCAGTGCTTCCTTTCGATGAGAAAAAAATTGGCACAAATCTATGTTCAGTTTTTTGGCAATTTCACTAAATTGTACGGATTGAGCTATCACGTGTCGAATAGCGCGTGTCCAATTTAATTCTACTTTGGAGCGTAAAGTAAAAACAAGGGCATTAAAAGGCATTTTCTAGTATGTAAGTGGATAAACAATACATTAAAGTCAAATTCTGTGCGATACCACATGCATCATTGAAAAAATATTTCCTTTTTGTCTAGTTTTGGGCTGCGCGCGGTTTTTGTCAAAGGGTCCAAAATAGCCGTATTTGTCGACATTGTGACGTCAAAACGAGCACGGTGACCCCCACTTTTTATTACCCTTTTATCATCTTCTTGACTTGTTACATCAGTGTACCAAGTTTCATCTACAATCTATGTTAGGTTCTTTTACTAGGGAATCACCTTAAATGGGGCTTCAAATGTCAAAAACTTTTCCCCAGATTTTGTGTTTACAAGTGAACGTCCCTCATTATTCACTGGCATTGTTTTCAAGTTTCATATGCACGTACGCAACTTTTCTATTTTAATGAGCTTACTTGTACTCAAATCGGCCATTTGGATTTGGAAAGATTACGCAGAGGTTCTTTCTCCTGTTGCTGAAGTTTTGTGGAACTTATCTCTTGCTCGGCAGAATACGTGGACTTCAGAGGAATATACGTTACCCCAGTCATCGATCGGTATATAGTAATTTTTGTAAGAGTCGCGTAGAGGGTTTTTTTGAATAACTCACAATTCACCAATCGTACCGGTGGGAGTTGTATTAAATAATGCAGCACACATTCCTCGCTGCATAAGACAAAAGGGACACCCTTAGCTGTCAGAATGTTCACAATGGACTTTTCGAAAGTATTTGATAATGTTTGACACGATCTCTTCGTAAACAAACTAAAACGTCGTCCATTTAACCCTTTTATCATTAACTGGTACTGATGTCAGTTTTCTAGAAGGTAGAAAGCAACGGGTGGTATATAATAGCATCACTTGGCAATGGAGAACAGTTAGCAAAGGTACCACCCACCTTTTTTATTTAGGGCCTCTTTACATGGATGTGGTGGACCCGAGGTAGGTGAGGTAACTCGCTTAGGTGGGGTAACCCTCTTGTCCGTATAATCTCTCATTTTAACTTGATCACGTTTACATGATAGGTGGGATGACCCGCCACATGTTACCTCACCTTCCTGGGGTCCCCCACCTCCACGTAAACAGGCCCTTATTCTTAAAGGAGCTGTGTCACGAAATTCAGCCAAATTAGGAAATTACAAAATGTCCGTTAAATTAAGAGAAATATAAACATAACCGCTTAAAACTTGAAAGGAAGGTTAAAATAACATAACAGAAACAACAGATGTCACGGATGGGCAAAACTGAAGAACAGCTGAAGAAGATTGAAACGGATTGAAATTCAGTAGTATTTTTGAAAACTGTTCAGCCTAACAGTTTTTCAAAGTTGATCCCTGCTACTTGCAACTTCAAACATAATGCTCAGGCGACATATCTGTTTGTCTCGGATCTCTGATTTTGTCATTTACATGTAATTTCTTTCCTTTACTTTCAGTTCCATAGCGATTGAGGACGAGTAATTGGCAAAAATAAAAACAAAGTGAACTGGACTGCCGTGACACAGCCCCTTTAAATGACTTGGAAATGGATGAGCACAGAGATATAACATTATTCAAATATGCTGATAATTCGACAGTCCTAGTCACCATATTCAGAGATTTATCAGATAAATCTGAAATTGCCTTGTCTAAGTTCATGGATGGACAAATTCTAACAGCATGCATTGTAACACCAGAAAATGCAGAGAATTAGTCCTTCATAAGAGAGAAGCACGAATGTCTACTCCACTGTCATATCAATCAGTACAGTAGTATCTCACTATTTGGGAGTCACGATCCAAGAAGATTGTAAGTTTAGTCTGCATGTTAAGGGAAAGCTCCACGAGGCCAACAAGTGTTTATTTATAATCAGAAGCCTGCGCAAGGAAGGATACACACAAGGAAAAATAGATCATCTCTTTAATGCGATTGTGCTTTCAAAAATATTGTTAGTATGGCCTTCCAGTTTCTCTATATGCAGCTAGCGTATCAGATCTCAACGCTATTAAAAGTTTTTTTCATTTTACCAGATGTTATAAGAAGGGCTACACATCAGTCAGATTTAAACACAGCGACCATCGGCTTTGTACATACTCCCTAGGTATAAAGAATCATCTTCGCGCCTTAGAATAGAACCAGTGTTCGACCTCAAGCTTTCTTTAAATCTTAAAAAGACTAAATTTACAAAAGCATTCAATTTGTAATATTCTAATAAGTATAAATAATCAAAATATTGTTAAAGTAAAGGTTTTCGGTCGAGACCGTATAATCTAATGGAATTGCTTGAGGGCATTCCTTGCGACATTCCTGTTTTATTAATTTTTCAGAGATAATCTGGTCATGTCTCAGTATACAAAGTTTTAAAGCATGATTTCAGGAGGTTGAAATCCCTTCTCTCATTAATTGCATTGGAAGCCATCCGATCTTAAGTACATCCCGACTGTTAAGTTTGTAGGTAGACGGTATATCCGCATTTGTACATATGATGGCAGGAGCAATTCAGGTAATGCTCACACCGGTACCAATCTTTCAAAACAACACCCACAAGAACGCCCTCAGAATCAGTCCAGGAACAGTTGTCCTTCTAGTAATATACTAAATATAGGACCAGGACTTCTACCTACATGAACCAGAAAGGATATGGAACAACTGCCGAAAGTTTTTTACTACGGGTCGAAATGCTAAACGTGTTACATATCCTATAGAAGCGCTGAGGCATTTAATTTAATTTAATTTTATTAACTTCGCCTAACAATAAGATAAGTGACACTACAGAAAAAAAAGTGAACATGATTCACAGGAGTACGGGGGGGGGGGGGGACACCGCAACAGCGAGCGTCAATTACAGCGGGCCAAGACATATAGATCGCTAAAAAATATAAAAACTACAAAACTATCTATAAGCAACAGGTGATGTTCCGTCCTAAATTATGGGCAGCCTTACAGGTAGCCTGCGAACGGCAGACGTTTCTCGTCGCTCATCGCCGCTGAGGGATGTTTCGCGAGGAGGAAACGTCCCTCAGCGGCGATCAGCGACGAGAAACGGCAGGACTTTTCCGCGGGTGGCGGGTGACGGGTAGCGGATAGCGGGTGAGGGGTAGCGGGTGACGGGTGGCGGGTGGCGGGTTAAAAATATATATGAAAATAAAATATTATAACTCGTTATAGCGTAATTGATATTGATATAACTGTATGTTGTAATTTTAAAATAATTTCTACGTTTATGTACTAGCTACCAGGCTCCAAATAAAAGTATTGTCTTGTTTTGTTTTATCTACTTACGCGGACTAAAAATGGAAAAAAAAACCGAGAAATCATGCCTGTGAAAACAGTCACCTCTCCTAGCTCCACACCGCAAGTGACGTTTCGTCAGGCTACACGCGGTGTGTTGAATGAAAATGGGCTATGTCAAGAAAGACACATGGCACGTGTCGATCTTGTTTGTCTAGTTTGCTTTTTCTTCCACATCAAGACGGAAGATGATTGCACTTCCCCAACTGTTTAGCCGTGTTTATAACAGACTTCAAGAGATTCGGCCTCCCGTGTCGTAACTCAGTTTTTTCCCTAGTATGGGGCATGATTGCGATCCTAATCAGTATTTTTAAGTAGCATTTAAAAAATGCGGATCCTTTTTGTATATATATACAACGAGATCAATTCGCGTCCGAGACGCCACATGCGGCGAAAACGGTCCATGCTGTGTCAAAAATGTTGTTGCTCCTTCTCTGGTACGCATCAACATTGACAGCTTTGTTGCTTTAGTCTTGCGAAAATTTTCTTGTTTTCTCGAAATAGATATTTTGTTCATTTTAAACTACAAGTCGGGAACCAAACTGGCAAAGATTTTTTCCCACGGGCAATGCAACTGTTTATCCCAACTTATAACAAAAGAACAAACGCACTTGTCAAAAATCTGAGACACTGTTCAAACATGTCGAGAAGAGAATGCGATCTTACTTGTCTGGTCGCACGATAAATATTACTTTAATTTTTATGAGTTCCTCAAGCTATCTCGTACATGCGATATCGTGTAGAAGAATATTGCTAAAATATCGCTTTTTGTAATGTTTTATCTTTTTTTCTTTTTTGGTTTCCCCTTTCATTTTTATTTTTTATGTTTTACGGCCTGACCCGCCACCCGCTACCCGTCACCCGCTACCCGTCTACCTGCTACCCGTCACCCGTCACCCGCGGAAAAGTCCTGCCGGACGAGAAACGTCTGCCGTTCGCAGGCTACGTTACAGGTCAAGCATATTAATTTGGAAGAGCGAGGTTCATCAGGGATGTAGGAAGAACTTGTTTGTAATAACCTCAAAGGGCGCCGGGCTTTAAAAGAACTTAAAGAACAAACAACAGATTGTCCAAGGTCAGCGGCAAGAGCATTCCATATTCTACTAGTTCTGTTAAATAACGATCTTTTTGTGCGACAAAGGCAGACTGCAGACTGGCAGGTGAACGAAGTAAACAAAATTTTTTTCAGGCTTCTTCACGCAATTGCTACCCTGCTAGCAGAGGCTTTTCCCTTGTGTTTCTCAGCGTTGTACTGTCATTCTCTTCGCTGTTTTGGCTGCTCGCGTTTTGTTTTGGTTGTTTCTGTGCCGAGGAAAAGACCTCTGCAGACAGCCGTTTGGGATTCCTGTTGAGCATGCGCGAGATGAAAATGCGGTTACCATGGAATTTCTGGGTCACGTGTCGGTAATACGATGCCGCCGCCGGAGTTTGCTCATGTATTCATGAGTCAATTTTCCCACGGGAAAGATTCGCACTCGCCATCTTGATATAGCGGGCTCACTTTTGCATAGCAAACTAGTACAAAAAAGATGCGCGAGTCGATAAAACCGGTTCCACAACCGGGTTAGTCATGTGACTACCTCCTAGATCTTTGAGGTATCTAATACGCATGCTCAACAGGAACCACAAACGGCTGTCTGCAGAGGTCTTTTCCTCGGCACAGAAACAACCAAAACAAAATGCGAGCAGCCAAAACTGCGAAGAGAAAGGCAGTACAACGCTGAGAAACACAAGGGAAAAGCCTCTGCTAGCAGGGTACGCAATTGCATAAATTGCGTTCACTGCGACGTTCATTTCTTCATTTCATTTCATTTCCGCAGTTCACATATGATTTATTTCATATATCATTAACACCCGAAGTAAACATTGTTGTAGACTGCTCCAATCTAACAGATTCCCTATACCTAAACTAGAGTTTTAAATGACTTGAACTTTAGGGATATAGTGACTTTGTTAATAAAGCATTCCACAACAAAGTTTTCCTCGTTTACCTGCAAGTCTGCAGTCTGCGTTTGCCGCACACCGTTGAAAGGTTGTTGTTTTACAGTGCCTGATTAAAAATAAAGTGATATGCGGATTGTTAGTGTATCTAGGGGTTCTTGTTGGAGCGCGTATCCTAGGAGTAATTAATTTCAACGCGCCCAGTTACGGCCGCGGACAACTTCAGGGTTTAATAGTAGTAAGACTTCACTTTGTTTTTAAGCTTCAGTAAGCGGACACCTGAAATGAATTCTGAATCTTTTATTTTAATATATCAACTTCATATCGCTATTTGTCACAATGAATTTATATCAGTTTCAGTGTTGTTTGAAGCGTAACCGGGTGTCAGGTTCGAATAAAAGTTTTTATTCGAACACACCCGGTTACACTTCAAAACACCACCTAAATTTTATGCTTGTGACTGAATTACAACGAGGTCAGAACAACAGCTAAACACTAGCAGACAGTGAGTTTTTTGCGTTTTAGACCATTTTCGATATATGGCTTGGCTCCGAGGTTTGTGGGAATAAAACAAAAGAAATGTATTACTCATTGCTGAGTCTCAAGATGATTTCTTTTGTTTTATTTCCCCAAGCCTCGGAGCCAAGTAGGCCATTTTACAGTTATAGATGGAGGCAAGGCTGACGGTGACCTTGTTTTGATACAAATCTTCCTGCTTTATCATGTAAATCAAGTTATTCTTATGCTAACTAGTATTTTTCAAGGACAATTTCCATAACAAAGAGAAGGGAGTTTGTATCAAAACAAGGTCACCGTCAGCCTCAAGACCAGGGTACTAAGTCCACAACTGTAAAATGGTCTAAATGGTCTATTCGGCAAGCTCCCGTAAGCGGCCATTTAACCTTCACCCCCTAGTGCATTAGATCCCATCGCCCTGAGCCCCTTGCACACCTTATGAAGTTTACACAACGTAATATTCCTTATCGCTCCGGTTTCGAGCACTGTCGGTAATGATTGGGGTCAAGCAATACTGATTTCACTAGGGCCGTTAAGCACTGGAAATAGTGATTATGGTTAATCACTGACTATAGAGATACGGGTGAAGCCCTGAAAATAGTGATTAGGGTAAAGCACTGTCTCGAAACGGTATATAGCTTCAAGTCAACCAATTCTCGCCAGGTAATACTCTGTACTCTCCAAGGTTTGATTCTTGCACAAGCTCTTCTGACTTTTTTCCTCTTAAAGATTGAAGAGACTTACACTTTCATGAACATTTGCTGAGAGAAATTTCAAGAGACTTGAAAATTTCAGCTACTATTTATACGTGTAGTGTGAAAGCAATGTAGAATACTACGTTGTGTAAAATTCATATGGTGTCCAAGGGGTTTAGGCCGATAGGATCTAACGATCCCCACCACGGCGGCCATGCACGAGGGGCGCTTGCACTGTAGCTTTACAGTATGACTTCGAATGAAGTGGAACTTGACACGTCTTGCCAATCATGCTCAATGTAAAAATTCACTTTGTGGATTGACATTTTATCGATTTGGAACCTAATAAACATCCTTTGACTCCTTTGTCGAGACCAAAGAAAACGCACTATAAAGCGTTGCATTCTCTCACAAAAGCTTACAATGGTGACACATTTACTACAGTTCAGTTTCACACATAATAGCAACTTTTATAATAAATAGAGACAGTGAGATTTATTTTACAATACAATGAATGTTACTAAAGGACTTTTTAATATTTTTTACAACTTTTAACTAGAAATAATATTATTTGCATTATTTATTTGCAACTACAGCTGAGCTTTGCAAAGTAGAAAAATATGGAACGTGATAAAATATAGCCTGCTTCTTGTCGCCAAGACGGTTGGCGAGATAGATGCTGTTCAGTTATTGTAGCTGAATTTTATCGCTTACTGGAACCTTTCACCCACAGCGAGGTCAAGTAGAGGAGGCCGTTTTGTGAACTTGCGCGGACATTTGAACAAGACGAACTTTGCCTAGAAATAGAAGTTATTTCTCAAATGTTTGTGAAAATTCCACATCTCAGCAAGTACAGTAAAACCTCTCTTTTACGGACAGTTTCCAATGTCCCCTCAAAATTCTCATATATTTTCTTTAAAAAACCTCTATAATATGGACTCCCTCCAATACGGACAACGGACAACGGACAACGGATACTAAATCTGGGCCCTAGAGAGTAAATTCATTATTACGGACACCGCGGTGATCAGGTGAATCCCGAATCCCGATCAGGTGAATCTGCACTGCAGGGTGAATCCCGTCTAGTCTGGCTGATGAGCTATACAAGGTGATTATAAAAGCCGAGTCGCTGTATATTATAAAACGATTTGCGAAAGGTGTACAGAGGAACATAACCGACCTTTTTAAGGCTTGAAAAACTATACAGATAGCTTAAAAATCTTTTCTATTACATCTTAATTTTCGCCGCAAACAACAGGAAAAAAACCCTCTGGCACCCAGGGTAGCAATTATGTTAACGAAAGCAAAGAAAGCTCTACACTTCTTCCCAGTCGGGTTAGCAACCAAAACTTTTGACATTTCCATTTCCATTTAAAATCTTCCACATATAGTTTACGACAGGATTGAAACTATGATTTGCTATGTTTGAAAACTCTGCAAAGATCTAACTTTTGCACATAGAATGTTACCGCTACATACTGTTTTTTTCAGATTCTGTTGAAATCAGTTAATTGTGTACATAGTGAAATGTGTCCCCAGAACATGGTTATGCCTAGTAATTGTAAACTATATATGTTACATAAAATTGGCTCCTTTTTTCTATTAAATTTTGACCATATTTTCTTTGTCTGCATCCTGCATACCTGTCCGTTTCTGTTTCAGGTAGAATTATAATATCTCAAACCGCTGAGTATAAAATAAAAAGCTGTAGATATTACTGCAAATAGCAAAAAAAATATTAATGCTATCTCCCTTGACGCTGTCTCATGTACTCTTCTTCAAGTTCCATTAAGTTTCTTTCAAGCATTTCAACCTCATCTAATTTCCCTTGTTCCTTAGCTTGTCTTACGTAACTCTTAATAATGTCTATTTGCTGAAGCATGGGGTCTGGGGATGAGCCTTGGGTGACAGGCACTGGGCCCCAGCCAGTTCCTTGTATAGAACCTGGCTGTTGAACAATCATTGGTTTGCCTGACGGCTCATTTCTTTTCAAATCTCCACTTCCCTGTCTTTTGTGCTGCCGAAGCTTTGTCGCTTGTAGCCGCTCCTGCATGGCTCGTTCCCTTTGCGCCTTCTCCTCAGCAGCCTTCCTTGCGAGTGAGCTTGCTTTTTCCTGTTGTAGTTTGTAAACTTTGTCCACTGATGGTAAGTTTGGCAGAGTAAACATGTTTTCCTGCAGGTACCCTGCGGCATAGGCCCTGATTCCCTTTTGCAGTTTCAGTGTATGAGGGCTGGGTGGTTTCTCATCTTGGGTACCCAAGGCTGCTATCTTTTTACTGAACATTGCAATCAGAATAAGGGGTTTAAATACGTTTTGCCATATACTACGATCAAATTTTAAAATCTACAAGCACTGTTAACATAATCAGTAAGCCAACCATCAGCTATTCTGAATTACTTCGAGTCGCTATTACATCTGAATCGACCGGCCGTTAATGCCGTCCAGTGACGTCACTACTCCTCTGCTTTAATTCATGCAAAACTATCAACCGCATGCAGTACTCTGAACCATAATCAAACTCGGTCGCAATCACGAAATGAATTAAACACACACACGGAACACTTAGTTAAAAAACACAACGATTTGCTTTAATTGAAAAGAAGCTATTTGGTCCTTAACGAAGAAAACAAGGAAACAAGAAAGAAAAGCTAACAGAATCATTAAACTGGACGGTCACGGAAAATAGCTAGAAGGTCGAATTACAACATTGGTCTCAGAAACTTCGCATAAACAAAATTACTGCTGAAACCACAAAGCGGCTCTTAATGAAAAACCTACCAACTCTCCGCAATGATTCTTCATGCGCAGATCAATTTAGCATTTCAGTGTCGAACACAAGGGAAATTTTGCTGTTTACGATAACGATTATCGAAATGTTTGAACTCCACGCAAGCATACCGGGGAAGTGATCCGCTGAATATCACGCGACAATGTCGCTAAAATTTCTCATAATTATGCGAATGTTTAGACAATCAACTAATCAAAATCACTACCCGATTTTCAGGTAGTGATGACCCTACTGGACGACATTAGCGGCCGGTCGATTCAGACGTTACTGAGAGCAGAAAAAGACTCGAAGCAATCGGATGAAATTCAGGCTAACCATCAGCCAATAAGTAGCCAGGAGACTGTTGAGCACGGCTTAGATCACCATTTACATTAACCTAAAGCGCAGCCCAGTTATTTAAACAGCCAACCGAAGCTAATCCATTGTGCTTGTTTGCAGTTCTTTTCCTGCATTGCCAAACACCTATAAATCATAAGGTTCCAGACCCATAAGGAGGGTTCCAGGCCCCTAACCCTAACCCCCCCCCCCCCCCCCACCCCCACAAGCAACTAACAGGCTACAGAGGTCCACCTTTTTAATGATAAGCGAATTTAAAACAAGGTGAAGTAGGAGTATTGTTCTATTGTAATTCACTGATTGTGTAGTAAAATTGAGAATGCTGTAAAAGGGGTCACACTGAGCCTGACTCACCCTTTCCAGAAAATGTGCTTTAGCCTTCCTAAGTATAAAAGGGGATTTGGTGTGCCTACAAGACATTTTTTCATTGCTCAATAAAATTTCCTTTAGGATTATTCACAGTGGTCAAAGGTTGGTAATTAAGTTTTATTATCAGTATCCCGGCCTGGCATTGAAGGTTGAGAAACAGGACTTGATTTTTGTCGCTAAGTGCATCAGCTGCTTTAGTTCAACATGGAGGTAAACCTCCGTCATCGAACAAGGTCGAAGGTTCGGAGAATAGTTGTTGCTGTATCATGAGTTTGGTGGAGAAAAGGTTTTTATGGCGACATTTTTTGTTGCTGAAAGTATATGTTTCACCACACCATGTTAGTTTTAAATGCATTTCCAGCCACTTCAGAGGGCTTAAATTTAAACTTTTAAGGGGAAGCATGCCCCCATGCGTGGACCCCTTTGGGTGATTCAGGCTAACGCGCTCGAAGAGCGCCACTCAACTCAAGAACAACCAAAGCACCCCCCCCCCCCCCCCCCTCTCTTAGAGACTTGCCCCATCAGCCTCATTTGGTCCGTCGCCTCGTTGGATCGCACCTCCCCGTTAAAAAAACCTTTCTAGGGGCCTGGGTTCGAAACAAGTTCATCCTTAAGAAGGAAGTTCCCATTTCTATCTAGTTAACATACCTTACTATATCAACTGACTCATACATCTTCAGTAATTTGGCACGAACATGGGCAGCTTCCTCCAGGTCATATTGGATTTCACCTAAGCTGAAGATAATTTATTTTTAATCTGACATGTTAAAAAGACGTGTTGATGTGGCAAAGAACAAGCTCCACCATAGCCTGCTATGCACGCGTTTTTATGGGGAGATGACAGGAGCTCCTTGTTTATGTTCTCATTGTCACAGCCGCCATCTTTGATGTTGTCACCACAGAAGATTGGGAAGAGTAGAGATGGCAACCCTAAGGGTATGCATTATTATTATTATGGTGACGTTTTACTCACTGCAACCCTTTAAGTCACAGGTAATTATTGTTAGCTTGAACTCGCGTACATGACTGCAATGGACAATAATTGTCAATCACTGAGGACAATAATTTTCCTCCATTGTTAAATTATTATAATAATCATATTAAAATAAATAAAAAATTACATCATTCATAATAAGACAAAAAACAATGAGTAACTTGAAGTTTCGTGTACTGTCATATAAATTTTTGTTCTAACCTTAAACACTGACTTGTTGCACAGGAGAATTACTTTCCCTTCTCACAACAATATTATTGGATTTAAAGATCTGCCCCTTCCCTGTGGGACATGGAAATTTGCTGAACACTCTCGTTCTAAAGATCTGACACGAGAAAACCCCTCCCCTCTTAAGTTTCTAATGACACAGTTTCATTAATACTTACTTAATGGAGTCTGCCATTTTCATGTAAACAGGTTGTAAAGTTTCTGCCTCTGCCATACAACTTTTCATTTTCTGTAGAAACAGCATTAGCATAACTATTTTAAATACAGATAAAAATATTATAGCATATAAAATTTATTTAGTACTTTAGGTGCATGACTTAACAATTATTATTATTGAATAAGCCAAAACAATCTTTGTCAAAAGTTTTAAATCACACTATCCTTATCTTATGCTGACTTTTCATTTAACATATATTATATGAAGACTAATGCTTATACTTCAGCTGACAATAACTAATGACATACTTCATACCTCATACAACTGGACAATGGTTGGCTTTGTTTTCTTTTCTTTTTCCTGTCTGTCATATCTTTGAAAATTAACGACGAAGATCAGGGAAAGAACATAAAAGGGACTTTTAGAAACAGCGATGGTTTCAGCAATAAGGACATCAAAAAAGCAATGGATTTGATAAGCAAAACAACAACTCTGCATGTACATCTCACTTTTTTTATTTATATTATTTCTTAGTCGTCACTTCACAACATCATTGTGGCATATTTCCATGACAGGATGTTTTATAGAGGATGTAACCATACCACAACAAAATGTTCTTTCTCCTTCTAACCTTGGGTTCCACTCCCAACAAAATTATTATTAAATTCCTGGCCCCAATTATTCAAAATGTGGACAATACACAATCCACTGGATAAATCTCTATCCAGTGGATAGTGCAACTGGTTTCGCTAAGACTTATCCTCTACATAATGATTTATCTGATGGACTGAGCACTATTCAAATGTTGAATACCTGAGGCTTGGGAAATTTACCTAGCACATTTGACATGTTAAGTCAGTGCAAATAATCACGAGAAATTTTGAAAAAAAAAAACACAAAGTCTTTTTAAAAGTGACATTTCTGCTGTCATTGCAGTCCTTGTTGCTAAAGGCCTCGAACAATGTGATGAAGAGGAACTCCTTTCCCTTCTCATCTGGTCTTTATACAACATATATTATTACTGCATTGCAAAAGCCACGAATCTGTCTCATTATTTTGGCTGGAGCTCCCACCTCCAATTATATAGAACTTCATTATAGAACTTCTAGTATCCATTTCCCTCTAATAATAACCTTTTATAGCTACCACACCCCACCCACTGCTGAAACCATATTCCTGCCTACTCCATCTCTACCCCTATAATCTCTGCTTAACCCCCCCAAACATTTACCCAACGCATCCATATCATTTCTTCAACCCCTTCCCACTGAGCCCATTACTACCTCAGGAATCCAGTTACCCCTTTTTATCCCCTTCCATGTAAACCACCCATGTCATTCCTTTCCCAAACCATACACCTTCTCACTTTTAATGCAGCCATACCCCGCCCAACCTTACCCTAGGTCAGGAGAAAGTTGATGAAACTTGACATACAGTAGTTACAATAGGAAAGTACTACAGTCAGTTAAGTACTATTAATAGTCAGCAACGGGTTATCTGAACCAAGTCATTGTTGAGTTGAGTTGAGTTGAGTTTATTGTATTATAAAAACAAATAATATTACAGGTTTCCTGGCACCGCAAATAGCAGAGCTAGTCTAGGCGGGCCAGGAAATATATAGGAAAAAAGAAAAGACTGCTATAATTTAAAATGATAAGACAAAAGTAAAAAAGAAAAAAAATACATACATTCAAATGTTTGTAAAGTGAGAGAAAAAAGAAGAAGAAACATTTGTGGGCTATGATTCTAGGCAGGAGTTAAACAAAAATTGAATTAAATAGCTAAATAACTTGATAAATACAGTCAAAATGTTCTTTTCTTCATTTCAAAAATTATTTCATCTAAATCATAATAAGTATCACTAGTTTCAAGTATATCAAATAGTAGGGAATGAATTTTACTTTTAAATTTTTGTTTCGGAGACATGCGTATCTCAGTTGGTAGATGATTCCACAATTTTGCACCAATTCTCGAGAAGGAGTTCTTTTGGATTTCAAGATTAGATTTCATTACGTAAAAGTTTTGAGATTTAGATGATCTGGTGTTGTACGAGTGGACCCTAGAAAGTGGGAGAAACAATTCCTGAATGTTAGTGGGTACAACATTATTACTCACATCAAACATAGCTTCTGCAAGTAATTGATAATAAAGAAAGTTTACTGGCAATATTTTTGTGTTTATGAAAAGAGGAATAGCATGATCTCGGGGATTGGCAAAGTGTATAAAGCGAAGTGCACGTTTCTGGAGAATTAAGAGTTTGTTAAGTAGTTTTTTGCTTGTTTGACCCCAAGCAACCAAACCATATCGAATATAGGGTGCTATTAAAGAACGATAAATTGAAAAAAGTGTGTTAAGGGGAACAAAATGTCGCAGTTTAGACAAAAGACCAACGGTTCTACTAATTTTTAAAAGAATTGTATTGATGTGGTTATTCCAAGAGAGTTTATGGTCAATTAGAACTTCTAAATATTTTACAAAATCTTTACATTCTAACTGTGAACTTCTATTTGTACTAGCATTATGGATAAATAGATTAGGTGTAAAGGGGAGTTTCTTTTGATAAGGGCGAAAAATAACATAATTTGACTTTTTAAGATTAAGACTGAGTTTATTTGAGGTTAGCCAATGATAGACTTGTGTAAGTTCCTCGTTCATATAGTTATCTCAAGTACTGTAAGATTTTTATGGGAAAATAGTAAATTTGTATCATCAGCAAATAAATAGAATTTTAGTTTCGAAGAGCAAGAGCAGATATCATTGACATATAGAAGAGACGTGGGCCTAGCACAGAGCCCTGTGGGATGCCACAAGTAATACTTAAAGAGTCTGAACTAAAGGATTCTATGATAATTGTTTGAGTTCTTTGCTTGAGATAGGACGAGAACCACTCATTTACAATTCCACGAAATCCATAATAGTCCAATTTTTTCAATAATATGTCATGATTTACTGTGTCAAAAGCTTTCTGTAAGTCAATGAAGACTCCACAAGAAAAATGTCCCTTGTTCATATTTGACTGTATTTTATTGACGATGTCTAGTATGGCATATTTAGTTGAATGTTTTTGTCTGAACCCATATTGTGATGAGCACAGGATTCCTTCCTTATCTATAAATAATTTCATTCTCTTTTGCATAAGTTTTTCGAAGATTCTATTAAAACATGATAATAAGGAGATTGGTCTATAATTATTCAGGTCTAGTTCATCATCGGCTTTGAAAATTGGGATCACTTTTGCCATTTTTAGCTTTGATGGGTAATTTCCAGTCTCCATAGACAGATTGAAAATGTCAGTTAGTATAGCCTTTATAGAGTCAGATGCATATTTTAATATAAAGGTTGGGCAAGAGTAAAATCCATGTGACTTATTAGCTGGCATTGACATTATTTCAAGCTTAACTTCATTAGGAGTTATTGGTTGAAATAGAAAAGAAGATGAAGGTGATTTTTCTTTATAGAGAAACTTAGTAAAGTGTTTCTCAGAGCTGGGGAGTTTAGCAGCTAATTTTGAGCCAACAGTTGTGAAATGCTCGTTAAAAATATTAGAGATTGTTGATTTATTGGTGGTAACTATATTATTATTTAAATGTTTAAGCGTATTTATGCTTTTACGTTTATTCCTTTTACGATTTAACAAATTATTGATACCTTCCCAGGTCTTTCTCATGTTATTAAAATTTTCGCTGAAGTAACTCGAATAATAGTTCTTCTTGCTTATACATATTAGATTAGTTATCATGTTCTGATAGATTTTATATTTTGAATTATCGCCATTGTAGAAGAGTTGATTTTTTGTTTTTATGGCAGCTCTTATTCCCTTGGTTATCCAAGGTTTAGATAGTTGTTTAATCCTCCTTTTAGATAGGGTTCCTTATGGGTGCATGCTTATTCAGTAGCAATAGCATGGCATAAAATTATGGTCTGTTTCCCAGTCTGACACAACGTTTAGTGTGACATAAGGATGCTGTTGATGCACAAAAACAAGATGGAGTAGTGTATAACATTCCTTGTGAATGCAGTTTTAAAGTAAACATTAGTGAAACAGGAACGTGCATACATGAAAGGACTATTAACGAGTACAATATTATTATAATAGGGATAACCTACAGCTGTTTCTGAACATGCCAATAAGGCAGGGTGTTAGGGACCTTAAGCAACGAAGACGACGATGGCAGTGAAAACATCACTAAAAAATAAATCTGCGTCCTTTCAAACTTTATCGCGTCTATTTGGAACCGCTCAATTCCTCAAATGTAGGCAACTTTTCCTGGAGTTTAATTCTTAAGGGCTTTATCCATGTTCAAATAGAGAAGGGAAAATTTGTCGTAGTATGTCCACATCCTCCATAAAATGTCCCATTGGGAGGTTTCACATGGTAGTCATGCAGTGGACATCAAAAAAAATGTACAGTCGAACCTCGATTATCCGGACCTCGATTATCTGGATTTCTCAATTATCCGGACTTTTTCCCTGGTCCCAATTTGGTCATGAATATTTATTAGTTACAATCAAGATCCGTAGCCATATCCTTTTTAAACTACACCATTGGAAAGTGTAGTCAAATGCGAGGGTTTTTTTACTTTCAAACAGCAAAAGCAGTGCTTGCAGGCATCGTAACTGTACTAATGAAGAACATTCAAATGAGTTCTGCTCAGACTTGCATTCTTGCTAAGTAAAATTTCATGCTCTACTACATTTCATTGGCTCACTCAGCATGGTATGCAAAACAACCAAGCTAGCGTTGCGAACGTTTATTCACGATCATCATGTCTTTGAAGCGCAAGCGATCCGTTTTTTCGATGAAAGATAAACAGTCTATAATTGGGCAATTAGAGAAAGGAGAAAAAGGAGCCAATTTGTCAGCTGAATATGGTGTTAGTAAGCAGCAGTCATCATCTCTGATATCCGCAAGAACAAGGAAACGAGCATGAAGTTTGCCGACATCTTAGAGACCAGTGAAGGACTGAAGCAAAAATCGCTGAAAGTTGCACAGTCATGATGAACAGCTCGATAAAGCCCTGCAGTATGCCTGGTTTATTCAGCAATGAACATCTGGCACTCCAATTTCTGGTCCCCCAAACAATTTGTAAAAGTGTTGTTTGACGATTAAATATCGTTTTCTTAATTTAATCAGTTTTGTTCTTCATTAATATTCATATTTTCGATTATCCGGACCCTCAATTATTATCCAGACTATTTTGTCTGGTCCCAAGGAGTCCGGATAATCGAGGTTCAACTGTACTAAAAAGCATGATGCACGTGCAGAGCTCTTGTCTTGCTCATAAAAACAATTGTTTCTTTGGTGTTGTTGTTGTTGTCGTCATTGTCTTTGTTGCTTAAGTTCCCTATTATCTGCTCAGGGACGAGGTTGAGTTTATAGACTGAGACCCCATTCCAGACAACATTCATGGGACTGCCACTATAAGGTGTCTATGTTAGAGACATTTCTACCTGATACAGTAAATAGTAAAAAATGACAGAAGAGTATCTACTTTAGCTCGGAGGGTAACCATCTCAAAGAGTTTTCTGTTAATGATATACCTTTCTAAGCAATCCATGCAAGCCTGACATGCACGAATACCAGCTTCATCAGAGTCATCTTTTGCACGCCCTTTTGATTTCCTGGGAAGACTTTGTGAACCAACTTGATCCAATTTTAATATAGAGACTGAAAGACAAGTTTTTGTTCAATTTTTAGTTGCTTTATCCTCATAATATTATTGCAGCATCATTGTGAAGACAAAGATACTAACTTTTAATAAAAAATTAATATTGTATTATTATCATTATCAGATGTTGATTACCTGAAAAAGTGACAGACACAAAAACAGAACATTTGCCACACATTATACCCCCGCATAATCTGCAGTGATGTCTCCGTCGCGCAACATTGAACTGTTTTTTACAAAGAGGGCAAAACTTCACTTCACTATCAGCTATCCAGGGGACCAAACGTCTCT
Organism: Porites divaricata; assembly: GCA_038088405.1. Lineage (NCBI taxonomy): Eukaryota > Metazoa > Cnidaria > Anthozoa > Scleractinia > Poritidae > Porites > Porites divaricata. The sequence goes on along the minus strand of JBBMOI010000015.1, from coordinate 6,649,040 downwards.
CCAAGGCTAAAAATAACAAAGACAATAATAATTAACAAAAACTCCTGATAGCTAATAGCAGTATAATAAATCTCTCTGAGATATTACTATGGGTGTGAGTAGATTATTTGCTCACAAATGTTGAGCCCCATGGAAATGGATGGAAAATTGTTGGATGCTACATGTTGCATCCCTTTGCACACACTTTTGCATGTTGTTGTGTATTGTTGCGCAAATCTTGAAACCAGTCAACGTTTTAGCTATGTGCAAGTGGGCGACTCCCAACAATGTTGGGAGTTGTTGGTCAACAGTGTTGAACCCATTTGCATGAGGCTTTAAAGATTATTGGGATGCACCCATTTTCTGTGAGAGGGTCATCTTGTGAGAGATCTCTGTGTTATTTGCAATTTCATTACCTTTGAATTTAATATTCAGTAACCAAAAGTACAAAGGGGAATTGTCAGTGACAAGACATGGATGTATTTGTTTTTTGTCCCTTTAACTTATTGTGATTCCTGTTCATGTACTTCATAATGATTACAAAATGTTACTTGCATTTTAGTTTTATGGTCAATGAAATCCTCAGTTCAGTAACTTGGTCTTGTTATTGTACAGCCAAAGCTGGTTACAAATTGCATCACCAGAATAAGAGCTCTACAGACAGAGTTTGACTATAATGGGTGCATCATACAGTACATGTTGGAGGTGTTTGTGATAGCTAACTAAGCCTGTGCTCTAACAAAAGTTGCCTACTGCTCTGAACTTTTAAAATCTATGGTGCCCAACATAGGACTAAGATTTTCTAGTCACCACAGGTCCCCGGACCCTGCTAGAGGACAGCCCTGGACTAACAACTCTAAGGAGCTGGAAGAACAAGGAAATGTTGTTGCATAGTGATCACTAGAACAAATGACTAAACCAAGAATTTCATCAATTATTGATCTGATCTTTTAGAAGTGCCTTTGAGAGAGTTAACCATGGCCTGTGTTTACTCACATTTTCGTCCCTGCCTAGCTGGCAATGCAGGGGAATCCAACTCATGTACTCCTGACCTTAAGAGCTGCACCACAAAACAAAATTACAGTTAACAAAAGTTTAAGAATTTTACCACAAAAGAATAGTACACAAGAATACACACAGAAGCACTGTTTTTTTCAATCAATTCAATCATTTATTTTAACACATTACGTCAAAGAGCTAAAAAACTCGATCAAAATACGAACGTGTATAAAAAAAAGTCTATAATGATTACAACTATATAATATTATTCAATTTTAAGGACAACTCAATAAATAGATACATATAAAAAACTTGGTATTAAAAACATGAAATATAAAAAGCTAAAAAGCTAAAACCAACTAAAAAGCCACATACTAGAAATGTGACTAAGAGAACTATAACACTCATTCTAAGAACAGTTGAAAGCTAGAATCGTGCACTATTAGACACGTTCTAAAAAGCTGCAGTCAAGCAATCTACTTCTGAAGTCATTAGCATTACTTGAAAGACGCACTTGAGAAGGCAAACTGTTCCATAACTTAGTTAATGAATAAGTGAAAAAATTCTTCTTAAATTTAAGATTAAAGTTAGGTAATTCCAAATTCAAGCCCTCGCCTCTTAGCCTATACGGTGTACGCCTGTATTTAAAAAGGCTTCCAATATAAGTAGGTCCCGTACCATTTAAGCAATTAAAAAGAAGTATTAACACCTGGTGTAAGCGCCTGCAATGTAAGGATTTCATGCTAGCTGTAGTGAGCAGCTCGTCGTATGACACTGACTTGTTGTGCCCAATTAATGTTCTCAAAATATAACAGTTGTCATCTTCGAGATGGTTGCGTTGACCCTTACCTATGCCTACAAACAAAGGACTGCAGTATTCGAGATGCGGTAATATGAATGCTTTATAAAGTTTAATTTTTTTATTTACTGTCAGTAATACTAACATACCTTTTCAAGTCTTATGAGAATTTTATTAGTTTCTACAACAAATCTGTCAATTTCTGCATCTCTTCTATCCCTAAATTCTCTAAATCTGCTCCTTGAAGTACCTGTAATAATGTAAAGATATTTTAAAATATAACAAGCTAGAATTTTGCCACAGTTTGCTCAGTGTCTACTTGCTTATTTTGTGCAGTTTCAATACTTCACTCCAGATGTGACATAGACCTGGGGGCTTTGGATGGTCATGAGCCAGCAGTGGCACCCAGCGTCTGAATGTTTCCAAATGTCAGAAGTGTCTCTAATGGTTTCTTTTCTACGAATTTAGAACCACGATTAGTTAATTTTAAGCTGCCCAAAACACTATTTCATATCTTTTTGGATGTTGTAGGGGAACTTTGGTTATCTCAAAAGTTTTAGGTGGATTAGTTGAAAGTTCAAGGACATGGAATAGCCATAATTATTACTATAAGACGATTCTAGAGGACATTTTGCCTTTATAACAAAATTTTCAGGAGACGTTTTTAAACATGATGCATGTACTGGCAATATCTTGGTAAAAATTGAGAAAAATACAACCTCCAAAGAAAAAGAAAAAATATTGTTCAATTGAGGCCTTTAACTGTTGTTTAAAAAAAATTAAATTTGTTTATTTGTTAAAAAAAGTTCGTCGCTTGACAGGTTTCCATTAAAAATCTCAATAGCAGGAGAAAGATGTAACGTTAAAGGGGAATATTTTGAAAGAGACTCCAGATCTGAATAAAAAAATTCATAAGCTACTGAACATTAGTCAGAGAATTCTGCATAGTAGATGGAGAATTCTCCAATCTCCGATGCCTAATGAACACCCTGCTTGTAAGTCATGATTGGCTTGTACTTTGACTTCAGCAGGGCTGATTGGTTCTCCGATAAGCTGCATGTGAGCTCCAGCTGATGTTTGTGAACAATGGGAGAGGAATTTAACCGCTCGTTGCAGCAGACGTTCGCGAGGCAGGAATGCATGACGAACCCCTCAGAATGTCTGACTGTGTGGGAGGTTAATAACCCCCAGCTCTATTAAGGGTTGAACTCTCAATGCTAATATTGATTCTATTGTGAGCCAAATATTCACATAATTAATATACGTTTATTGTATTAATCATTTTCATCTGTTTTTATTTATTGTATTAATTAAAAACAAATTTATTTTAGATATAATTATTTTTGGAAAAATTCCAAATAACAAAAGACCAAGAAGTTCAGAATCACAGATCAGGTTCACAGTGTAGCTGGTCTTTTTGGCAGTGCCATAATTCTGATGCTTATTGCCAAAGTTAACTATCAGAAGGGTTAAATGAAGGTTTATAAGTAGATAAATAAGAAAATAAAATGTAATTTATACCGAATTCTTGGTGGTCCCACAGAAAAGGGTCTACTCCTCGAGTAACAAGGCCTTCGGGAACGTCATCCTCGGATCCAGTTATTATGCCGTCCGTTTCAGAACTGTCTATTTTTTCCATGATCTTCCTTTTCGCCTTTCCAAACATTCCACGTATTTGACGAAGAGTGTCTTTATCATCAGAATGACTTTCCTCAAAATGCTTTTGCAAAATCGACGCGCTTCTCAGATCTTTCAGACACATAGGACAAAGAAAGCCTTCTTTGATTTCGTCGGCGTCCATTCTGAGGGGTTTACCAGAAGACACGACTTCTAAAAGTTGTTTCAGTCTTAAAGTATTAAAGGCAAACTTGGCAACATCACCTTACTTCCGCCATATTGGATTTAGGTTAACCTGCACCTTAGGGAATTGTGGGTAGAAGGGTGCGCCACACCCACTTTGCACTGGGCTTGATTTAGCCAAGATTCTTGAAAAGCGAAGCTCTCGATAATATTTATATTTTGTTCAACAAAATATACAATCATATAATGCTAAGAGGCGAAGGCAACGCCGGAGAACGGTGAAAAAACAACAATAGGCCTAATTAGCAAAAAAGCAACTTTGCACATGCAGCACACTTTTTTGTACATTTTTTTGCCGTTGATAAATGCATGTAAAATCCTGCAGTGAGTAGACGATATATAATAATAATAATAATAATTCAAAACTTGTAAGGCGCAAATATCTATATAAATATATTCAAATGCGCCATAGGGAAAAAAAAAAAAAATATATATATATATAATAATAATAATAATAATAATAATAATAATAATAATAATAATTATTATTATTATTATTATAATTATAATTATAATAGTACTACTAATAATAAATAAGATAATAATATAGATATGGAATAGAGAAACTAATGACCAAAAGTTAAAAAGATAAAATCTGCTAGCAAAAACTAAAAATTATAAGCTAAAAATTATTTATAATCTAATAAACTAAGAATACAATCTTATAATCTAAGTGGCACAAAATGCTTTTTTAAAAAGGTGAGTCTTCAATTTTCTCTTAAAAGTGTCAATTGAAGTAGATTCCCTAATAATTCTTGGCACGGCATTCCATAACTTAGGTGCGGCAAACAGAAAGGCCCGTTCACCGAGAGTTGCCTTAAGCTTAACGTTCGGATAACTAAGTAGGGTACTGTCGCTAGAACTTCTTAAATTATATTTAGATACAAGCTTAGGAGTAATTAAAAAACTTAAGTACGAAGGTGCTAAGCCCTTAAAAATCTTAAAAACAATCAACAGGATTTTAAATTCAATTCTGAACTTTACAGGCAGCCAATGTAAATCTACTAATAAAGGAGTAATGTGACAATATTTACTTTCATTGCATATTAATCTAGCACACATGTTCTGCACACGCTGTAGCTTATTGAGTTGATACTCCGGGAGGCCATATAAAAGACTGTTGCAGTAATCGATTCTGCTTGTAATAAAGGCATGAATCAGAGTTTTGGTGTTGTCTTTAGATAGATATTTTCTTATGCGTCTCAGATTATACAAATAATAGAAGGCAGAGTTACATATTTTTGAAATATGAATTGCCATCGTCAGCTTGGAATCAAACCACGAACCCAAGTTCCTTGCAGACGACACAGGAGTGATAGTTGCAGTGCCAACACGAAGGCTGTTAATAGATACTTTAGCCAGTTGCTGCGATGTGCCAATGATCAAAAATTCAGTTTTCTCATCGTTCAGTTTTAATTTGTCGTTAAGCATCCAGTTACGAATGTCTTCGATACACCTTTCGACCCTAGCCAAGGCGGCCTCTTGATTAGCATTATCATTAGGACAGAATGATAAATAGAGCTGGCTATCGTCCGCATAGCAATGGATCTCTAAATTATGATTGCCGACAATTTCAAATATCTTGCTAGCATAGACAACAAACAATAAAGGCCCAAGGCACGAACCTTGAGGTACGCCGCATTCCAATTCAAACTTCGTCGAGAGTGTGCCGTCGATTGAAACTTGCTGAGTTCTACCACTTAAATATGATGCAAACCAGGACAGTGCCATATCCCGAACTCCAAATGCCGACCTAAGCCTCTCAAGTAAGATACCATGATCAATGGTATCAAAAGCCGCGCTCAGATCCAACAAAACAAGCAAGGTGACATGCTGTCTGTTCATGTTTAATAAAATGTCATTTTTAACTTTCAAGAGAGCGGATTCCGTGCTGTGAAACTTACGATATGATGATTGCAGCGAGGGAAATAAATTATTCATGTTGATGTGGTACTGAAGTTGCCTGGCTACCGCACTCTCAGTCAATTTGGAGATGAATTGTAAGTTACTGACAGGTCGATAGTTTTTGAATATCGGTTCTAAGCCATCTTTCTTAAGTAGAGGAAAAACCAGGGCATTTTTCCACACTGACGGAAAGACACCATGCTCGAGAGAGTAGTTGATAATCTTGGTAATTACAGGAAGAAGAATATCCAGGCAATCGAGAACTAATTTTGTAGGAATCGGATCCAAGCAACAGGTCTTCTTATTGGATGCAAGAATTAAGTCTCGCACCTCCTCCTGGGATAGCAAATTAAACTTGGAGATAGGGAGATCGATTTTGCAATCATTGGAGTCATTGGAGCCAACTCTGCAGACTTGTGGTAAATGATTATCGAGATCGGAACGAATATTAGCAATCTTCCTAATGAAGAAGGCGCCCATCTCGTTAGCGAGTAGCTGTTTGTCCTCATGCGGTGGCAAAACGGGAGTCTTTGCAATGTTCAAGAGATTCTTGCTTACTTTGAAGAGATGTTTGAGATCATTACTATTGTTAGAAATGACATCACTGTAGTATTATTATATGTTTCCTAATTTTAGCGATATTGCGCAGATGGAAGAAAGCTGATTTGCAGACTGCTTTCACTTGTTTGTCCATTGATAGAAATTCATCGAACCAGACCCCTATGTTCTTAGCGGCTTGTGAAACATGTGCTCACACGTCACGGCCAACTGCAATAGACTCCAGTGGAGGACGATGACGATGGCAAGCGTTGAGCACAAGGGGATAAATCTTGTCACTGTTCAGCATCAACTTGTGTGATGTCATCCAGTTGGTGATATTGCTGATGCATGACTGAACGCGAGACAGGAAGTGCATCGGTTCTCCAGAAAGGTATATCTGAGTGAAAGTTTGAGCCACGTTGTCTAATCATGTCTGCAAGGGGTTCCGAAACGATGTTCAAGGCAACCTCGTCCCCAGGGTCCCGGACCCAACCTAGTTCCCAGGGTCCTCTCCTACTCGGCCCCGTGGCGAGAGAGAGACAAAATATACAGTGGAGACAATTACCTTAATCTCCCACCCGTTCCTCCATCCGTTTGTTTGTCATCTGCTAAAATTTAGCAGACACTGTGACCAGCCCCAACCAGGGCCTCTCTCCCTCTCGCCACGGGGGCCAAGTAGGAGAGGACCCTGGGAACGAAGTTCGGCCGGACCACCTGCCACCGCGTGTTTTGAAAGAATGCGCAGCTGAAATAGTCTGTCGTTTGGCATATTGCTAAATAAATCACTCACTACTGGATCACTTCCGTATGCCTGGAAACAAGCTGACATTGTTCCGATCCATAAAAAGGAATCCAAATCTGACAAAGAAAATTATCAACAAATATCGCTTACATCAATAGCATGCAACGGTCTGCGAAAAGATCGTGAAACAGCGTGTGATTAATTTTTGGCAAGACCTGTGAGTGTTAAATGAAATCTAGTTCGGGCTCCTGGAGGGAAAATCAACTGTAATACAGCTGTTAACCTGTTACAACGACTGACATCGTATTTCTCGATTTCACTAAAGCGTTCGATTCAGTCCCTCATTACCCTGCGAGCAGTGGTTTCTCCAGGCCCTCATGAGCGCCTGCTCCTTAAACTGAAAGGTTATCAGTGGGGGAACCAGACCTTCAGATAAGGGGGGGGCGGTCATCCAGACCCTGAGTTAAGGGGGGCATCCTGAAAACCGGGTCACAGTTCGGTCTAAAATTAAGGGGGAACCCGGGTCCCCGGGCCCCTCCCATGGATCCGCCACTGGTTATGGAGTAGAGGGCACCCTGTTGCAATAGTTTAGAAACTTCTTGACAAATCGGCAACAACACGTAGTAGTACGTGGTAGACACCTCCACACGGTCTTCTGTCAGATCTGGAGTTCCCCAGGGAACAATATTTGGTCCTATCCCGTTCCTCATATATGTGAACGATATATCGCCTAACATCTCGTCAACTCTTTGCCGATGACACAAAAGTGAACAGAGAGATTGCCGACAGTTTAAATGATACTCCAGTCCTTCAAACCTACATTGACCACTTAGCAAATTGGCAACTCTATGGCAGCCGAGATTTCATCCGGAGAAATGCGAAACAATGAGCATTACCCATAACCATGACAAGTCATCCCCTTCGTATACTATGTGAGTAGAAATCTTTTATGACTTGTCGTAGGGACCTCAAGTTGATGCTGCTCTAAACAAGGCTAATAATATTCTAGCCATTGTTTAAAGAACGCTTGGACCTACAAATCAAGAAGCACTTTCTATTTTGCACATAACTTCGGTTCGACTTATCCTTGAATATGCAGCCCCAGTGTGATGTCCATACCCAGTAAAATATACTAGCACTTGAAAAGGTCCAGAGGAGGTCATCTCGCCTTGCGCTTGGACAAAAGCGTGGGGAAATGGAGTATGAGGAACGTACCAAAATTTTGAACTGGCCCACTTTAGAGAAGTAGAGACACTTTATTTCACTTATAGAATGCTATAAAAACTGTTTTTGGCTTAAATAACCGGAAGTGTAGTGATTTTTTCAAACTCACTCTAGATAAAAGGACACGAGCTAACAACTATTATAAATTAGGCGTGAAAAATGCAAGGGTTAACCCCCTATAAATATTAATTCTTTATTCGCATAGTGAAAGAATGGAATAATTTACCGCAGTATGAACGCAGTATGTAGTTGAAGCAGAATCTTTTAAACTGTTTAAAGCGAGGTCAGGTCATAATTTAACGTATTTTTATTCTTATTTAGGAAACGTTAAGGGTTAGACCTCGTGTTTCCTTTTCATGATGTATTTTATTTTTATTTTTTTATCTCCTCGTTTTTTGTATTTTGTAGACACTTTTGTATTGTAAATACAAATTACAGTCTAAATATGGCTTAAAAAACCATTGAGAATTTCCTTAATTCGGAGTGTTTTAACCTTGTAACGGTAAATCATCCCCGCAATGGTACTGTCAAGCAATGCTGAGCACAATTGGTTAATATTTCTAAATGGCAACGGCCTTCTTTTTTAATGGCCTGTGCCACAGTGACGTGCCTGTGAACCGACGAAGATAAAATGAAATGACAGATGTTGGTTTCCGCATGGGAACGTGACTTTCCGGTTTATATCTCTTATTGGTCATGATTTGTTGCTGGCATATTACCGGTTTGAGTATGAAGCTAATTATTACAATATGGCCTTTATTACTCTTGGGTCTATATGTTATTATACAGATAGGATCTTTATTACGCTTGGATTCAAAATGTTATTGCGGATGGGACGTTTATGACACTTGGGTCCAGTTTTTTGGAATGCCACTTTTGAGGGATCTGCCACATAGTGGATTATGATGAGTTAGTAAGATCCTTGTCAGGAGACAAGAATATCGAGGCTAAAAATTTGCGAAATTTTAAGTATACTTCAAGAGCAAACGTGAGGTCGATATTTTGAAAAGGAGGTATAATTTTGCGCGTTGAAAATCTGTAAAATAATACAATACAGTTATATGTTCACTGTTGACTTACAAAATTACAGTACTATCTTTCTCTAAACGGCAAAACTAGCAAACAAAATAAAAGAAACTACACTAACTGATGCTGATACCCCACTGCGTTCTAAAAGAGAAATGTCATAAGCTATAATTTAAGAATAATGCAAGAATATTTTGAGCCTAAAATTGGCAGAAATACAAGAACGTATTTTACATATGAACATTGGAGACTTCGATACATGAACCCCTCGGGTGTTTGTTTGAACGTGTAAACAAAACAGTAGATCTTCCCTCTGAAGCTTCTTGAATGCTCTTAATTCTACGTCGTCTTTTTGCGAAGGAAAAAAACTTGATATATTCCTCCCTGAAGTTTTTATTAAATACTCCGTATATAAGAGGGTTGATTGCCCCGGAAAGATTTCCCAGATAGAGATACAAAACATATATCTCCCTGGGAAAAGCCACGTCACCTTGAAATGTGTCGACAAAATCTATGATAAGGATTGGTGTCCAACAAGCCAAGAAAGCTATAACTGTGATAAAAAGGATCTTGGTAATTTTGATATCCCTCTGAGCAGCCATTGTGGACAAAGAAGCCGATTGAATATTGTTATGAACAGTTTGGCGATGAAGTCGCAATTTTTTAAAAACACAAAAGTAGCAAATGCTAAGAGTTACTGCCGGTGCTCCGACATAAAGATAAACGAGTAAATTTGGAAAGGTTATTTCCGTCGTCTGAAAACAAAACATCTTTCCGGGATGAAACACATAGCGTTTTTCGAAAGAGAAGTAAGGAATTGGCTCCAAGCAAGCCAAAATGAAACAAAGTCCTATCATTGTTACGGTCTTCCCCTTGGTGAAAATACGTCGGTAATGTGTCGTTCGCACTATTCGATAAAATCGATTTATGGCTGTCAGTGTAAGGATCAGTAAAGATGTGCAGGCAAATATAATCACAAAATATCCCTGAGTTTGACAGACGTTGTGGTTAAATGGCCAGCGCCCAACCGCCATCACTGCAATTGTCTGCGGAGAAGTTACAAGTGGAAGAAGAATATCAGACACTGCCAAGGCTGCAATGAAGTAGTTAGGAATAGTTCGAAGCTGAGAATTTCTGTAAATTGCCTGAAGCACAGAGGAATTACCAATTATTGAAACCAAAATTATCAGCGAATATAAAAACGTTTCAACGATAACCAGCGCCTGTTCTCTGTTACTTAACTCATCACTGAGTTTCGGAAACCCTTCAGACATCGCTTTATCGACTCTCGACTTTCTTTGACTTACGTCTTGTATGATTACCAAGTGAACACAATATTGGAAAGAAAAGACTGTTTTACAAGCTCAGTTCCACTGTATTTTGGATAAAGCTTCCAAGTGTTTGTTAATAACAAAGCAATAAATGTGATAGAAATCTTCCTCTCTGTTTAAAGCCGGCCACTATTATTAATAATAAAAATCACTATCCTTTCTGAGGAGGAAAAAGGATATGGTTCGAAGAATTGTAACTTGATAGAATCATATTTTCTGTAAAATTTGACCCACTTTGGAGACACAGCTTGAGTTAAAGAAAACTTTCCTTATTTTCCAAATACAGCTGCTTTTAATGTCATTGTGACGGGTCCCTCATTATTGTAAATACAGAAAGTTTCTTTTGTATTGTACTCAATTTCATGCATTGCCGTACAAAAGAAAGAAAAAGAGAAAATAGGTTATACACGACAGCAACATTAACGGCTAAAAATGGACAATCTTATAACACCTTGTAATATGAATTCGAATTTGCAGTGCAAAGTCAGTGTTGCCTATGGTGTTGCCTTGACAACTAGTCAAATTTACGTAGTGATTTGCGGCTTAGCTTGTTTACTTGGGTTCGCTTTCGGTAATGTCCTACACAAAATAACATTCCAATAACACTGCAATTAACTTGTCATACACAAAAACAAAAACAATAAAACAAAAAATAATGAAGCAAAAATGGCATTGCTATCGCTTCGAACAAACTGACCAAACCCACCAATTTACATCTAGTTTACAATCTTTTAACTCTAGCCTACAATGCATGAACCCTGTAGATCGTAAGAGATTATAAGTGACAATTGTCACAATTGTAGTCCTTATAAGATTTGTAGCTCTTTTTTATCATTAATTTTATTAATTGTTATTATTTAAATATAACGTGTAGATTTAGCCGGAGCTAAAAGCAAAGCTCCTATTAAAAAAAATATATGATTCAAATCACAAGATAAATTTGCAATCTACAAAACAGTTAACTTTAGGGCAGATTCATATGACTTTAGAGAAAGAGGCTAAGTGATTTTGGGGGAAAAGTAATTTGGAAACAAGAATGTAACACATCTTTCATCGACGACTGCGACTGCGACTGCGACTACGACTACGACTACAACTACGACTACGACTACGACTACGACTACGACTACGACTA
>JBBMOI010000015.1:6610000-6635000 GCA_038088405.1 Porites divaricata | reverse complement strand
AAAAATCAAAGTGCCATAAATTATCTCCCTTAAATGCGTTTCCTCTCAAATTTCGGGTGTAAGATAATTTTTGTGTGCTCTAACAATTTTTGGCATCAGCAAGATTCCAACTCATTGTTTAAAGGAAGCATTGGTCACGTGACCTGTTAGTGCAAGTGGCCTATTACAGAGAAGATAGAATGTGGATCAGTGTTCATTGCTGTCACCCGTGAGGAACCATACTCAAAGATTCGTGCAAGAGAACTGCAGTGTTACCTGCTCTTAGTGAAGCCAGCAGGCTCTCATCAAACACATGAATAATTATTTGAAAAAAAAGGAGGTCGAGCACGTGTAACTGAGGTGAGATGATATTACAAGAAGGTCAGTTTTGTCTTTATTTAATTCTGGCTTATTCAGAAGCATCTATAGGTGTCAATTCCATTTCATTAAGGGATAACGTCTCGACGGCACGATAGTCCTCGATGACAGCCAATTTACACGTTATAATTTATCACTTTGTTACTGAATTCCCTTTGTCTAAAAGGGAGGCCAAAATGAAAAATCCAATCAGGCCAGAGTTCTTATGTTCGACGAGTTCACTTTACAAAAACTTGCCGATACATCTGGTGGCATGCAAACCAGCCGTTATACTTTTTATACATCACATCTGAGGTAAACAGTACTATCAGAGGCTGTTTGTTTAGTATCGTGCGACCTCAGACAGAATTTGTTATTTTTTGCCCTAACTTATGATTCTGCAGTTTTTCCGCAGTTTTGCAAGACAAATTGCACTCGTTCAATTTTCAGGACGATCGCAGCATGCTCTTCCCTTGTACAACAAACACAGATCGAATTGACAACATTTTAAAACGTTTTTATAAAGTGAATTTCAATCTGCTCCTATGTTGCATGCAGGCCGGGTAATGGGCTTTTAGCGAAAACTTTCGAAAAAAGCCCGTATTAATCATTCCGCGCACGGCCAGCTATTCCCTGCTAGCAGAGGTCTCTCTCTCCTTTCTCTCATTTTTTGCCTCGTCGTGAGAGACCTCTGCTAGCAGGGAAGGAAAGCAAGTTCTTACTTTTGACAAGCACCAAGTTTTCAATGCGACATGTCGAGTGTTAAATGAACACTTATTAAAAGAGTTAACCCATTGACGAAAACCGGCCGTACAAGACTACACTGCTTTAAAACATTGCAACTTTCTCAATCGTGCGAACATTGCCTTAACTGTCAATTGTGAGCACTGAGTAGAATGTCCTTCAAGTTGGGAATAAAACGAGAAAAATCACGTTTTTTGCCCTCAGGTTTTTGTACAGAAATCATCATTGCAAAACCAAAAGTCAACAATCACAGTAAAGTTTAGTCCTTGTTCTAGGGTCTTCTAGCTCAAAAGGAAGTGACTTTTTTGTTCTTATTCGTTTCGCAGGCCAAACCACAGTCTCTTATCGTAGTGCATCCTGGCCTTGCCTCGATTTTCAACATCACGACTGCATTGCCAGCATTCAAAATAGCCAGAATTTTTGACAGCATTCGTTCCTTCCTTAACTTTTCTCATACTTGTACCGCTGCGGGTGGGAACTCTGCAGAGACTCTTTTCCAGTGGTCTGTAGGTTTGTACATTGTTGCGGCAGCTGTTAGAAAATTGCTTTTCAACTTACACAGATATACAACTATCTAGTCTGGAATGTTACTTTTTGAGGTAACTGACCGTTGGAGGAATATGAGGGGGGATTAATCGGAGGTAACCTGGCTGTTGTTTTGGGAAAATGATGTTGATTTGGGAAGGAGGCAAATTAGCTTAGAATAAAAACACATATAAACCAGTTAGAGTTAGTCTGCTAGAGGGATCAGAAGTACCTTGTTCTGGTGGTGAACTATCTGGTGTTTGTCTTCTAATTTGATTCACTTAATATTTCTATTTTTAACCACCCCCAAATCCAATAATTTATCATTTTCCAAAATTTTAAATACCCCCTTAATTTTTCTACATGAAAAACATTCGAAAAAATATAATCCAAAAATTTTCCAGAAATTATTGTACCGAGGACTCCAACCTAACGGAGTCATTTTTTGCTTGAATGAAGTCTTGGCTAAAATATTTATGAAAAATCACAGAAATCGAGGAAAAACAATGCTTTAAACCAGACTCCCACTCAGAAAGATCTTGTGCCTGATAGTTTATACCGGGCTGCCTATTAATGAAATAAAAACGCCCAATTTGATGAGATTGGCGCGCAAATTTGTCCGATTTGAAAAAACAATTTGAAAAACTTCTTCGGACAGCAAGAGCAAAGGCAATTAAAAAAAAAAAAACCTGCCTTAATTTTTAAATGTGTACAACTTGATGTCAAGCAAAGATTCTAGAAGAGTCGAAAACATCTCAACGACTGTAGAGCCACACATAACCTTGGCTTCCCATCTAAGAAGCATATTTATATCATTGAAAGCTTAACGCGTACGGAAAGAGCGAAGGTGTGAAAGCCACAATGCAGGTTGTCGAAACGTCAATCACTGTCAACAACAGTCCTATTCAGGAGGATCATACTCAACCTACTTATGAAATGACTCCCGGGTTGAAACCTTTCACAAAGTTTATGTACGTTAAGCTTAAGTTTATGTACATGCACAGTAATTTAAAACTCCTCTAGTGGAGCTAATTTAACTCCTTACAGTGGATCGGAGTTTTAGGGACTTATTTAACTCCAAAAAGGAGTTTAAAGAACTCTTTTTCAGGGTAAAAATGACCCCAGATATTGAGGAGTTAAAATAACCCCAAAAAAGGAGTTATCCTGTACCTAAAATTTTTACTCCACTTTCAGAGTTAAATTAACTCCAAAAAGAGTAAAAACAACCCATGAAAGGAGTAAAAATAACCCCATTTCGGAGTTATTTTGACTCCAGACTGGGAGTAAAAACAACTCTTTTTCAAGAGTAAAAATGACCCCAAATTCGGAGTTAAATTAGGAGTTAAAGTAAGCCCCAAAAAGGGGTTATCCTATACCTAAAATGTTTACTCCATTTTTGGAGTTATAATAACTCCCTAAACTATTCTATGGGATAAGGGGCATAGCTAAGGACTGGTTTTCTTCAAATCTTAGTAATCGCCAACAATTTGTTCCTGTTAATGGCATAAAGTCTGATCTTACTAGTATATCTTGTGGTATGCCTCAGGGATCAGTCCTCGATCTATTCTTTTCTTATTGCAGCGGAGCCCCATACCTAATGGAAACCTATCAATGCAAGAAAATATGCTTATAATGTCAGCGTACGCCCCGACAGACCGACCGACCGACCACCCGTACAGATAGGCTCTGACAATAGGGGTAAAAACTCAGTAGGGTAGTGAAGGGGGTCCCAGAGGGAGCCTCAAAAGTAACCATTTTAGGGGCAGCCAACGAGGTTGCTCGAGTAAGAATCTAAATTGAAGTTTCTTGTGTCTCTTTTGGTCACACTCCAGGAACAACCTTCTCCCACTTGGCCAAAATTTTGACAGGTGAATTCACGAATGAACACTTTTCAACATCTAAAAATTTGTTTGCCGACAGATTTGCCGAGTCTCATTTCAGTTAAGTTTTAATATTATCGCGTTCTTGTAAGGCCGCCAGAAAATGAAATACCACTGCCGTCGAGTTTCTTTTCCTGTTTTTCAAAACTGAATTGTTTATTTGGTTTTTCGTCGAGGAAAGTGACACAGAGGGATTCATCTATGGTTGCGTTTGTGATAGTTCATATAAATTCTTACGGCGAACTACAGAAAAAAATCTTTTTCAAAGTTTTAGTCTTCGAACCGCGTGTTCTTCCCTGTCGCCACAAAATGAAATACTGCTGCTATTCGAAGCTGGTTTGTATATTTGGATTTTGGGTCGAGGAAAGCTTCGCGACGGGATTCAACGAAAATGCAGGCTTTTACAGCAGAGAACAGGAGAAGTTCTTAACCTCACTAACTTGCTTTCAAAAGCTGCATCCTAGGTGTGCCTGAATAATTATTATACGGTTTTTGTCTCATTATCAATTCATTCTCCTTTCTCTCGCACACCCAAGTGCTGTTTATGTCTGGTTGTTCTCCTAAAACACTCTTACAGGCTGCACGTGCCGTTCATCGTATATTATGTCATTCCCGTTTGTTTTCTGTCTTGTTGTTGGCAAGCCTTACTGGTTGTATTCATTTCGGCATGCCACGTTTTTCACGTCTTCCGCACATCATAGCCTCTATTTTTCCGTTCGCCCTTTGTTTTCTTTCCTCAGTTACAAGACAATAACATACAAAAAAACCATTGAATTTGTAACCGAGCCGGGATAGCGCAATCGGCATAAGCCTTGAATAGGCAATTAATTGGCAAACAAAGAGGTGACGGGTTCGACTCCTATCTTCTTACCTTATGAAATTCTTGACTTAAAATAAGCATTTTTAGAAAGGGACGTTTTCACGTAAGAAAAGAACGGAAAAGAAAAAGGACGTATGCGAAGAAACAAGCGAAATTTATGATTATACAGGTGTCATTACTTGGGATCAACTTCTCTACAATTTTAGACAGGACCCTTTTTCTCACATTTCTTGGCCAGTTAGTCAGTTTCCTTTTCTTCAATGTAGTGGGGATTAACAAACCCTGAAGTTCCAAACTGCTCTTCGTCTGAATTTGGAGAATTTTCTTCTAAGAATTTGTTCAGCAAGCACCTTTTCCAAATGCTTTGCCAAAGTTTTAGACGCCAATTTAGCATCACCATTTACAAGATATTGGACGCCAATTCTTCACCAACCTTTTTTCGTTTCCTTTCTTTTCAATAAAGGTGACAACAGCCTGTTTCTGTGAGTTCGATAGTTCACCTTATTCGAAAGAATAGTTCAAACTGTCAGCTACCATCTTTCCAAGCAAGGGCCAAAAGGCTAAGTAAAACTCGGCTGTTAAACCATCGTTCTCTGGTGATTTATTCTTTTTGAAGGTCTGTAATACCTCACAGCATTCATCATATCTAAGGATACCCTCGAAAACGTTCCTCTTCTCCTCGGCTAAATATGGAACATTGGTGAGATCATTTGTAAACGTAGAAATAATTTGCGTGTCTGCGGAATTTCTACCGTCATAGAGGTTAAGAGAGTAATATAATTCCAGTTCATACATTATCTTTTTTTGGGTCGCTAGTTAATGCTCCATCAGTTGTTAAGATTTTGCGGATACTGTTATTCGTTTTATTTGTATTTTCTAAATTTAAAAAAATATTTATTGTTTTTCTCACCCTTTTCATACCAGGTTGCCCTAGAACGAATGATTGCCCCTTGTGTAATGTAATCGTACAATTGATCATATTCTGTTTGAAGACACTCTTTGGATCAATATCACATTTTTCTGTACATTCCTTCAGCTCGTCTTCAACCTTTTGTAGTTTTGCTCTTCTTTGACGGGCTTTACCTTTAGTGTAGGTTATAGTTCGCTGTCTTATTTTGTATTTAATTAAACCCCATAAAACACGCTTATCCTGAACCTCTTTAAATACCTCTAACCAATTCACATATTCAGTGGTTAAAAGTTCACAGCAGTCCGAGTCATTTACTAAGTTCGAATTGAATTTCCAGAAATTCGGTCCTCTCTCAGTTTTCATTGTTCACTACATTTGTTTGGAGCGTAAATATTTAAAAGAAAGTATGGTGAGTCCTGAATGGAAACCTACTAGGAAAACATAGCGACCTTGAGAATCAACCTTGATAGATCGTAGTTGAAAGTCTAAGTTATCCCTTACCAGTACAAGAACACCTCGACTGTGGCTACTACCGAGCGAAAAGAACATGTTTCCTTTTCACTGTTTTCTCCAGATATTTCAAAAATGAGTTGACAAAAATAAAGAATCTGAAAATTTGGGTACCAGTTGAGATTGAACCTCGTGTGTTCCCTGATCTAATGGTGCTGAAATACATGAAAGCTTTGAACAAAATTCAAATGAGATGACAAAAAAGGCGACGTTCACAATTACTGATTTTTCGAAAAAGGCAAATTTTTGGTGAATTTGACAAAGGCTAATTAAATGTTTGGCAAAAACTCAAAAATGAGTTGACAAAAAGAAAGCATCTGAAAGTTTGGGTACCAGTTGAGATTGAACCTCGTGTGGTCCCTGATCTAATGGTGCTGAAATGACAGAGAAATATCTGACAATCGACGTGACATTGTTATCAAGAAAAAACAAAGCATTTTTATTGTCGTTGACGAAGATACATCCTCTGACTGAAATACTTCCATCAATGCATCGAGATGGAATTTTACTAATTAAGAACACCGTGCTAAAATTAAGCTCGAACAAATGTGGCTATAGAAACGCAAGTAATTCCTGTAGTAATAGGTGCATCAGAAGTAAAGGTTTTGGCATTAACCTGCGTACAGCCACCCTCTGCCCTCAACAGAAAAACTCGACGGAGGAAAAGATCAGTTTTTTAGCATCATTTTTGATTACGTTTCCCGCGAATTGAAAAAATCACGTATAAATAGTATTTTCTTGTTTTCTTTTCTTGCTGATGGGGATGTGCTGTTGGACGAAGTCGCATTTCCACGTCTAGATTGGCTATAACGAGGCTGAAAATCGCCAAAATTCCTTTCGGTGGAACATGTAAAAATTAAGCGTTAAACATTTTGAGCTTTTAACACAGGACACCCACGTTAGTTGAGATTATACGTTCAAAAAAAATGCACAAAATTTGTTTGTTACGGTTATGGAAAAGTGACAGAAGAACGAATAACTGCTACCTAGTTTTTGGTGATAAAAACGAAGTGCTTCATTTTTTCAAAAAGGATAAATATTAAACACGGTTAGCTTTTGCACAGGACCACCATGCTCCACTTACGGAACCCTAAAATAACAGGAGGGTTACAGAGTAATAGAGTGAAATTTTGACTGTAAAACCACAAGAAATTTAGTCAGAAGGCTTTAAATCTGAAAAATGAAAGCCGTTACTTAATCATTATCTTTTAAAATATATCCTTTTTTTTATCAGGTTTCTGTTAGCAGGATTCAGTTCAAAGAACGTTACGGCCAAAATAGAGCTGACTCCCCTCAATCATAGTTCAGTTTCTTTCAAAGAAGTCAATATAAAAACTAAGTCTGCAGCCATTGCTTTTTTTTTTCTTCTCCTCCTTTCTCTCTCCTCGCCCTTTCTATTTTTCCTTTCCTTGTTCTTTTCTAGGAGGATTTTCGGGCTCATTTTGCCTTCGGCTTTTGGTCTTTTTCTCAGTCATAAGACAGCAATTTTCGTTCCGTACTTTTTCAAAAATCAACAAGATAATGCTTTTGCTTTTACGGTTACCTAATAGTTACATGTATATTATTATAGAGTAGCGTATTATCGATTGTAATTGTGGATTAGTGCACACATCAGTTGTTCTGATATCCTATTAAACAAACATACCGTATAAAAGAAATTGCAGAAGAGACTTTCTGCAGCAGCTATCAAAACTATCTATCTTGACTCCTTCAACTCAAGCTTCTTGTAAAAATGCATGCAAAAGCGGTAATCATTTTAATAAGTTTACCGTATAAAAGCTCTAGCAGGAAATCAAGTACATGTTCATCAAACAGTGAACAACTGTTATTTTATTTGCTTAGGTGCTGAAGCTAAATCATAATAATTATTATTAGTTATCATAATTATTTTAATATTATACAGCATAATTGCTTGACACGTGAAACAGAGATTGATAGTAGTGCAAAATAGCTGCATGTACGAGTAAAAAAGAAGACAATGGACTTACTGCATAATAGCACATAGCATTCTACAACCTACAATGCAAAGTAAAATCATAATAGATATTATAAAACAACTAAGATAGTACGCGCGCTCTGATTGGCCGAGAGGCGTGTTTGCATGAGAGTATGTAAACATGGTTGTGACGTCAAGATGTTTTACTTTTCGCGCAAGGCACGAATTTGAGAAAAGTTTTGAGTTGAAAACTCAACAAGTTTACTTCATTTACCCATTGCCTTGTCGGCTGAAACTTGGAAAATCTTTGCAAAACATGCAGAGTCAATTTCTTTTCGCTTAAGCTGACGTTTTAAGCGACAAAAATCCATATTAACTCATATTTTGGAAAGCCTCTATTTGCAAAACAAGAACTGATTTCGTGTAAAAGACTTCACGACTGCTGAGAATTTCTTTTTTAATCAGTGCCATTATAAAGAGGTTTACGCTTTTTCTCGGGAAAGTTAATCTATAAAAGCAAGAGAGAACTTTTCTCCTGTATTTGCATAGCTTGATATAAAGACTCAGGGGTTGAGAGAATTCTCGGCAGTTATGCAAGCCCCCCGGCTTCAACTTCGTCTCGGGTTTGCATAACTGTCTCGAATTCTGCCAGCCCCTCTCCTGTTTATACAAGGCTATGCAAAGACGGAAAAAAAATTTTGTTGCTTAAATATAAATATTTTATTGTGGAATCCTTTTTTTAGTGTTAATTTTCAAGCAAACAAAAAGCATCACAAGCCATGTAGCTATAAAAAGGAAATAATGTAACATTTAATGTATTGCATTTACAGTGTATAGTGCATCTGGTTAAAAAAGACCAGAAATTCCATGATTAAGAGCATAAGGTAATAATATTACTTAAGCCTAAAATGATAAGAATTCAATACAGTGGCTGTTGACATAAATGTATTACAATACTTATCAGACATAGTACCACCACCAGTACTGTTCTGTCTGTGCATGTGTATTCAAAATAATTATTGTGGATACACACGTACAGGCAGAACAGTAAAACGTGGTAGAACCATGCTACTTTTCATGTACACTTGTTTGCCGAGTAATCTCTCTCAAAGTGAATAGTTATTATCCTTGTCTTAAGACTCACAGATGTAGAAACAGGTTAACATGTACCTGTACGTGTATGATGTCCCATTTTTTCTTATTGTGTGATTATGTCAACAGATGTTTTCATGCTAAAGAACAATTTTGGATATAAATCACATGTATGTATTCGATTCATACGTGTTGATTTTATGCAAATCCATAGTTTCACCGTCCATTTGGCATTTTCTCCTTTTATTCACCAGGCATTATCTGTAGCATGAAACGTGATCTATGATGTCAAAAAAATATCTCGTAGAAAACAACAGAGCGACTGGTGTCATTGATCTCAAAAGATCGTATGAATTATCAGGAATTACAGGAAAATACATAGGGTTTTTTCCGAGTTTTGTGGCTCACAGCCACTTTGATTTTTAAAAAGAGCTTGCATTGTGTGGGAAGACAGAAAAAGTGGTTTTCTAGTCCAAAACGTCTAATTTCGCTACAGTTCTCTAAGCCCCCCAGGTAATGTGAGAAGTTTCCTTTTGCCTTCTAAGGTTTTATTATAACCTAAGTATGATTATTTCTTTTAGGCCGGTTGTGAATTTAAACTTAACGGACGGTCAGTGGAATCACATTTGCCTTGTAAGACATGGATTTCGTACAAGATTCCTTTTCAATGGCATATCAGTTTACAATTTGATTACAGAAACAGGTAAAACACACTCTAGAGGAACCTTCATTATTGGACAAGATTTAAACGAAGCTGACGGTAGCTTCAATGAAATTCGAGCTTTTGTGGGAATTATTTCACAGGTCAAACGGTGGTCAAAAGGTTTTGATGATAACATCATTGCTTCTTTATCACGCCTTGCTGGGAAATTCCAGAAGATGGTGTAAAGTGGAGTGGATTTATTAATGGTGTTAATGGAGGCATTCAGCGTTTGAACACTTCTGAATGCCATATGCCTGGTAAGTCCAGCCAGAAGCACCTATTAATAAAATTATGTAAAATTATTTGCTGAAGGTAACCACTGGGAATAAAGATCTTAACCTGGAAACTACCGGTGAATAATTCAGGAAAGGGATACTTTCGGTTCAAAAGTTTAGCGATTTTTGTTGGATCAGCGTAGTGAAGTTACGGAGAATACCAGACTTTGTAAGAACGCCCAGCCATTATCCTTTGATACTGATCAGTTCATTAGAAAAGGGTCATGTCTTTTAGTTTATAACCCCGTGACTTACCTGGAAAAATACTGCGTCGTAGCTCCCATTCATACAAACTGTGGTAACTGTGCTCAACCCCATAAATTTAGTTCACCGTCCGCTGGGTTGAGGAGCGAGCGGAGCAGAGCCAGCGGAGCCTTTCCGCTGGGTTGAGGAGTAGATAAAAGGCTCTTTTTGTATAAAATAAAACAAATGACGAAAAAATACTGATAAGCTGGCACTTTAGAAAGTTGAAACTATACTGAACTTTGTACCGAAAGCATAAAGTACCGTAAAATTCCGAAAATAAGCCCCGGGGCTTATATTTTTTAAAGGCTCTTTTTGAGGGGCTTATGTTTGGAGGGGCTTGTATTCGGAGGGGCTTATCTACGGAGGGAAATTTGCGTTTCTAAATCGATTGGGCTAGCCTTACAGTAGGAAAGAAATTAATTTTTTTTTGCTTTGTTTAACTTTGTATTTGAGAGCAGTTTCCAAGGAAAAGGCCCCGGGGGCTTATATTTGGAGGGGCGATTTAACGGAGGGTTTTTTGCGTTACAAGTTTGGGGGGCTTATATTTGGAGGGGCTTATACATGGAGGGCCTTATTTTCAGAATTTTACGGTAGCCGCTTAATATTTAAGGCCATAAGAAGCCAAGGTGAACTGTTAATTACATTTTTCTCTGTGTATGTTTTTAATGCAGATGTTACTGTTCTGTCTCGACGTCATCACAGATGCAATGAGAAACACGTCATCAATTCAGCCTCCTGTACCGGATCAGTGACAGCCTTGTTCGACAGAGTAAACTCAACCTCTGGTAAAATGTGGCGGTGATATCACGCGTGCTCCATCAAGAAATCCTCCAAACATCTTGTAAATAGATGTCATACGAAGTACACCAAGTCAAGATTTCACTACTACAGCAACAGCGTCGCAAGCTTCAACTTTGAACTACTTCGTCTAAGTGGAGACATTAGCCCTAATCCAGGACCGGAAAGTTGCACCGTTTGTAGAAAAGTGGTGGCTAAAAAGCACAGGGCAGTGGGTTGCAGTTCCTGCTCTCAACGAATTCATATCAAGTGCAGTGGAATCTCACCCAAAGATTACAAGCGATTACAGGCTTCTGGAAACGGTAGTTGGATATGTCCTCCCTGCTTGGACGAGATAAAACAACTACCTTTTGCTGACGTTAGCGAAATTGATACCAGCCACAGTTCTTGCAGTGACACAGAGCAGACTCTGAATGAGAACGAAGACCACAACAACACTTGGACGAGTTTTGACACTTTAGTTAAAATGCATCGGAGAAACGTTAAGATCGGTCATATCAATGCCAACTGCATAGCCGGCTTTAAACTCCACGAGATAAAAAACTGGCTTATACGCGGAAGGTTCGACATTTTGGCCATCTCTGAAACTAAGCTGGATAAAACATATCCTGACAGCCAGTTTGCCATTCAGGGTTTCCGTATGCGCCGATCGGGTAGAAATATTTATGGCGGTGGGCTTATGATATTCGTACGAAGTGATCTGTGTTTCACTCTGACGAAAGAGCTTGAAGACCAATATGGTATCGATACGTCAAAGTTCAGGACTGAACACATCATACTGAAAGTGAAGGCAGCAAAATCCTGGCTCACTGTTATGGCGATTTACAGGCCTCCATCTTTTCCAACATCTCAATGGAAATTTGAACTGAGCAGGTTATTTGAAGTTGTTACGACTTTTCCAAACGATGTCATCTGCGTTGGAGACTTCAATAGTAATCTGTTGGATCCTAAGGACAGTGGTCACTTAAAAGATTTACTAGAAGTATATGGTCTCAAAAATTTGATTAAATTACCCACTCGTATAGGCAAGACATCGTCAACTTTAATCGACTTGATTTTAACAAACAACACAAGAAGAATATTTTCATCGGGCGTAGTGGATGGTCATATCAGCGATCATTCTCTAATATATACCATTCTGAGAACCACAGCTCCGCGATTGCGATCTCGCAAAATACAACTCAGAAGTCCAAAGAATTTTGACCAGCATTTATTTTTACGTGATTTACAAATTGTCCCTTTCCACGTTATGGAGGTGTTTGACGATATTGACGATAAACAATACGTGTTTGAGTCACTGTACCTTGGCATTCTAAACGAACACGCACCACAAAAGCAAGCACACATAAGGGGCAATCAAATTCCTTTCATGAACGAACAATGGCGTAAAGCCATTCGTCACCGCAACAAACTTTGGGAGAAGTTCACGCATCAGAGGACCGACGCTAATTACGCCGAATATAAGAAAAAAAGAAACAAATGCACGTCAATTAGGAGCAAAACGATTAAAGATCATTTTAAAAACAAGTCAGAGACCGACAATCCACGTGCATTTTGAATAGGGAGGCTTATCGTCCTTTTATGCATTCGAGGTCCAGTAAACAAACCAATGACATTACACTAATTGAAAACGATGTGGCTATTACGGAGAAGAGCTGAATTGTTCAACAACTATTTTGTTCACATCGTTGATGATGTACAGGACATTAAAGAACATGACTTTGGAAACGAATTCAGTGCACATCCCAGCATTCGAGCAATTGCGGAGGAAAACAGAAAAAAGAACGCCATACATAATTTTAATTCTAAATACACCAATAAGACCCAAGTTGAAAAACTACTATCAAACATCAACGCACGCAAAGCCTGCGGCCACGACACCATAATTCCGCGGCTTCTTAAGGAATCCGCTTCTGCGATATCTGGTCCACTAGCAGAGTTAATGAATGAATCGATCAAACAATGCAAATATCCTTCTCGATGGAAAATGGGGCAGGTTACACCTCTTTTCAAGAAAAATGATGAATTGAGTAAAGAGAATTATCGACCCGTTACTGTTTTACCGGCCCTAAATAATGTTTTTGAGAAACTTCTTGCTTCTCAACTAGACCAGTTCTATTCTGAAATATTGTCTGACTACATCTCAGTTTATAGGAGACACTATAGCTGTGAAACCTCGCTAATGAGGTTAACAGAAGATTGGAAGCGTAGTCTGGATAATAAACAAATTGTTGCAGTGATATCAATGGA
Organism: Porites divaricata; assembly: GCA_038088405.1. Classification (NCBI taxonomy): domain Eukaryota; kingdom Metazoa; phylum Cnidaria; class Anthozoa; order Scleractinia; family Poritidae; genus Porites; species Porites divaricata. Next base: position 6,621,975 of record JBBMOI010000015.1, on the reverse strand, counting down.
TTTATCTAAGGCTTTCGACACGATACCACATGGACTCTTGCTGGCCAAGCTGAAGGCCTATGGTGTTAACAGTAGAAGTTGTATGCTTCTTAAAGATTTCTTACACGGTAGGATGCAGCGGGTGAAAGTAGGTGATACACGTTCTGATTGGCGAGAAGTCAGGCGAGGAGTAGCTCAAGGCAGTGTTCTTGGTCCAATGTTTTTTAATATTTTCATAAATGATTTATTCCTACAAATCAAAACTGTACAATTATATATGTGTGCAGATGAGGGTCAACTCTACACCGCCGATACGGATCCGGTATCTTCGGAAAGGCGTATCTCGCGTGAGGTAAGCTCAGCAAATGCCTGGTACGAGATCAATGGAATGATAGCAAATCCCAGCAAACACCAAGGGATGATACTGGGAAAAACTGACCATCAGTTTAATTTCTCAATAAATGACTCAGTGGAACTTTTCGGCGTTACAATTGATAAAGATCTTACGTTTAAGCAACATGTGTCCTCTATATGTAAAAAGGTAAACAATCAGTTTAGCGTTATGACAAGATTTGGCAAATTGATGTCTACTGAAGCCATGCTCCGTCTTTATAAGGCATTTATACTTCCTCACTTTTATTATTGTTCTATGGTGTGGCATTTCTCTAGTAAAGAAGATTCTGATAAACTGGACCTCTTAAACAAACGTATTCTTCGATTTCTTTTCAAGGATTTTAACTCTGAGTACAATAATTTACTTAAAAAGGCAGGAACTGCAAACCTTAAGGACAAGCGTTTACAAAACATGATTCTTACTATTTTTAAATGTCTTCATTTTTCTGATTATCCAAGACATTTAAAAAATATGTTTTGTTTTCGCTCTAGCACCTATTTTTTAAGAGGACATAATATGCTCTGTTTGCCCAAACCATTGACCACTTCTTATGGTCTCAATTCCTTTAGTTACTTGGCAGCAACATCTTGGAATTCTCTTCCTGACCATTACCGCACTATTTCTGATTCTACTTCTTTTCGACGACTGATATCTACGGGGAACAATAATTTACTTGAAAGGGCAGGAACTGCAAACCTTTCTACATCATGATAATTTGCAAGTTAGTTGTCTAGGTAGTTAGTTATCTTATTTCTTATATTGAATTAACTTTTTATTATAATTGTTTATTAATGTAGTTGGCTCGAAGATATTAGCCCTTGAGTGCTACACTGTAAATTCGAGGGTAAATAAAGTTCATTGATTGATTAATTTGATGGTGGGGACATTTTTAACCCAGATTCTGCCATGGATAACTGCGTGACAAACGCCCACGAAGAACTGTTGACCATAACATATTAACAATTTTTCCACCTTGAGCTGCAAACCGCTTGGTGTACAGTTTAGCCTTCGAAAGTAGTCGAACCTCTCGGTACGGGCACCTCCATATATTTTCTTAAAAAATCCTCTATAATACTGAATCTCTCTAATACTGACAACGGACACTAAATCTCGGCCCCAGAGAGTAAATTCATATAAACTTAACCTCTTTATTACGGACACTGCGGTGATCAGGTGAATCCCGAATCCCGATCAGGTGAATCTGCACAGGGTGAATCCCGTCTAGTCTGGCTGATGAGCTATACAAGGTGATTTAAAGCCCAGTCGCTGCATACTAAACGAAAGGTGTATAGAGGAACACAAGCGACGTTTTGAGGCCTGGTTTTAGCCACTGAACACTTAAAACTGTAAGTGGAGTCATAACTGAAAAGAGACGTCATCAGACAGGCCTTATTTTATTAACTTAGCTCATGCCAAATCTATATGTAACTTATTTCCAGAGGTTTCCGAAAGGGAAAGAGCTATTGTGTACAAGGAACACGTGCGAGAGACAGTCTTCACCATTTAACACAACTGTCTTGGTTATAGCTGTAATCCCGGTTTAGTGATGTCTGGATCGGTAATCACTGGCCTGGAAGTTCCAAGTATAAAGTAATCGCGCATTCCAGACCAGCCCCACGAACCAAACCAACAACAAGGCAGCAGATATCACAATGTTCATGTGCTCTGCTTTCAATCCCTTTGTAAAAACGGCAGTCCGAGCTGGCTGGCTTAATACCGGGGTAAAAGTTACCACGGCACAGCGAGCCAGACTGGCCAAAGGCGGCAACCCACGATAGCGCCCCCCCCGGCTAGCTTGTCTATCTATCTATTTACCATTACATTGCCTCCATCACATAATTGATGATTCTTGCAAATTGGCCAGCGGTCGATAAATAAATAAATAAGATAAAAGTAATAAATAATATTATAAATTAAATTAAAGGTAGCTTGTGAATGCCGTCAAAGAAGAGGCATCTAGGCTGCATTCATTATGTATGCTACAGGTGGGGGGAGAGGATTTTTTTTTCAGCGGCCCGTTTTTTTATGTCGCCCCAAGGTCCATGCAAATTTTCATAATCCCCCCCCCAAGCAGTTAGCCGAAAAATGAATACCCCCCCTCCTCCCTCACAAGAAATATCAAAATAAATATCTGTATAATAGTACACTATATATGTTTGAAATTTCAAGAGACATGTTTAATAAGAACATCGAGAGAGCTTTGACTGTTTATGTCATACCTATGCCAGCCAGTCTAAGTAGCGCGAATTAGGTATAGATAGCCTGCCAGCTCGTGTACGAGTACTACCAGGAGTATTGACGTGAACCTCTGTTTCACTGTCACTCTCGTCGACAAAAGCAACAACCTCATCATCATCATCACTCTCACTATCACACTCATCCACGGATTCATCTCCGCTGTTGCCATCCTCTTCACCCTCGTTTTCCGGCCGTTCAGCATCATTCCTCTCAAGTGCGACATGTACACTGGAGGATGATGATGCGGAGGATATTGATCATGATGAGAATAATGATGATGACAATGATGATGATGACAATAATGATGAGGATGACAATGATGAGGATAACAATGTTGCTGGTGACAAGGCTGCTGATGATGATGATGTTGAAAATGATGTTGGTGACTGATGAGATTGACAGTGTTGAGGATAATGACAAAGATGAGTGATAATGACAATGTTCTACATTTTATGGTCATATCTTTTTCTTTTTTAACCTTAATGGCTTAATTATTTGTTGTCTTGACAAGTGGCAGATATAGCAGGGGGTGCACTGGGTGCATGTGGACCCCTTTCAAACTGGTACAGAAAATTCATTGCTGGTTTTCAGCGCGCTCACTCCATTCAAAATAGATGAAAATCAAAATCAAAACCATTCAATAGCTGGAAAATGAAAGGAGGTACATAGGGAAAGACCCTCGCCAAGATTCAGGTCAGAGGAATATTTCGTAAACGAGATATCCGAAGAAATGTTTTACCCAAATTTATAGAGATTTGTATGGAGACGCCATGCATGTGCTGGTGCTCACCTGGATGAGCTCCAACATGGCGGATGGAAACCAACAGAAACATCTGTTAACGAGTTTTGCCACAAAAGCGTGAATTTATTCTTCGAGAAACTCATAAACATTAACACAATACTTTTTCCAGTACATGAACTGTTTAGATGGCAAAATTTCCTGAAATAAGTCATCTTTTTAACCTACATGACATCTCTCTTGGCCGTCATGTAAATGCCGCGTCACGCAAAAGCTTAGAAATTCAAGCGTACTCTATCACAAAACCAAGAACCCTTTTGAAGCGAAAATTTGTTTGACAATTAGTTTTCAGCTGCTCTAATGCATCGTGAGAGTAAAATCTCGGAAGGATGGATAGTTTTTTAGTTTGAATTTTAGTGACGTCATGTGAAAACCAACAATTGAACATTTAAGTGCACATTTGTTGTTCAATTTCATAAAACTCTGCACTGTCGAGTTACATTGTTTTCTTTTGCATTCATTGATTCAATAAAGTTGCACTGCTTAGACTGAGGTTGCATTAAATGTTTCCATTTTGGATGTTTTACTTTCTATACTGTATCGAAACATTACATCTACAGGCCAGGCACACTGCTTGAAAAACTTCAAAATAGGTACTACAGTCTCTCAGAATAATAGAGGTACCCTTGTTGCTTACAATCCTTGCTTATCATTTTTTTTTTTTTTCACTTTTTAAAACTATTACAAAACTAGACAGAATCTTACAAAAAATAAGCATCCCCCCAGGAGATATTTAAACAATTTTCACATCCCCCTTTTTTTGCTCTAAAAATTTGAGAACCCTCCTAAAATCCTCTGCCCCCCCCCTGTAGGATACATAATGAGTGCAGCCTTACTGTCTCGTTTGGCAAAACGTTCCACTCGTTTATTGTTCTTGGGAAGATTGGCTAAGGGGATGATTACTTGTCTCGAGTAATCATCCCCTTAGCCAATTGTTTCGTGTCGTTCAATTTATAATGCCTATTGCTCTGTGACTGTATGATTACTTAAGCAATTTTGTGTGAAATGTCTTTTAGTTGTTAAAGTGTTTGTGTATTAAACCGAGAAATCATCATTATTTCTGTTCACATTTCTTGTGTTATTCAAATATTATGGAACAAGATCTTCTCAGAAGTAGTTTCACCCTATACTTTCTCCACATGCCAGTTATAGACGGGAATTGCTGCTAAAAGAACGCATTTTTGTTTAACTGCACTGTATGTTAAAGAACCAACTGAATGGACGTAGCTGTAGTTCCCGCTGTGATCTCAAATTCGCACTCACAATAGCGGGTGTTACAACTCATTTCTTTACAACTTGTAAACTGCACCATAAGCATTCTGAAAAAATGTCCCCAACCAGTGTTGTAAGATATTTACAATTTACAATAGCGAGGCACTAAGTCTCCATAATTCATATCAAGTCGATGTCAACGCACGCCCGTTAGTCTTTCGGAATAGACTCAGGAGAGACCAGGAATCCCAGACATGCACCATGCGTTTGTCTTGGCAAAATGCAAACCAACTTACAGGAAATCGATGATTGTAGTTTCTTGCGTTTGAATTACGACTAAAAACCTTTCAAAACAATTATTTTAAGGCTTTTTGCTCGATCACGCTCAAGCTCAAACTTGGCAATTATATTTTGACAGGTGATTACGTAAATGTTTTTGTAGCATCTAAAAGATTTTTTAGCAACATCTTAAGCTTTGTATAATTTTGCATGTTCAATTTTTTCAAGATTTGGCACAATTTGACATTTTTGGACATTTTTTTTCTGGTTGACTGATTATAAGAATATTCTAAGAAAAACTAGGTTGTTTTGTTGGTTGTAAAAGATAACTTTAAGTCCTGCTTCGAGGTACTTTCATCCTAAAACGCCATTCAAATCGCGAAGCCGGCTGAACAATTAACAAACACAAGGAAAACAAGGATTTAGAGTATTTTTAGAAACATTTCACTAGCACTAACTGCCCTCTTAAAACGGTTGTTATTATACATGTTTCATTGCCCAATATTTATTCCTGCTTTCATGATTGCCAGTCAATAATTTTGCATTTCTGTTCCTTTTTTTTCCCCTGGACTGATATCGCTGTATTTGCGTCTCTGATGCAGTGTTTACGACTTTCTCCATCCTCCCTCGCCAAAAATATATCTATGTAAAAGAGTTGTCTTTTATTGACCTTTACTCTACTGGCAGACGCGTAATTTTGCCAAACAACCTGAGCTCACCTTTTTGGAAAAAGTTTAAAGTTGTTGTAATGTTATTTGCAGTGCCAGGTGTAAGTCTACCAAACACTTCGCCCAGAATACTAATATGCACTGCACAACACGTGCATAAGCACCCACAGTTTTTGTAGACTGTAGAATCATGGTCTTTTTCGTGGGGAAAAAGAGTTATTTACAGTCTTATTATTATCAGGATATAGGAGAAAGCTTCGTGTTTAGGCTTGGCTAGATCTTTACAATATTTAAGTTTGTTGATTCGCAGAAAGGCCGCAATGAATAACGCGGATGGATTTTCACGTCAAATCATGTTGCTAAGGTATAAGTAGACCAAAAGAGGTAGCAGACTTAAAGAATGAAGGTAAACTGTCCCTTTAGATACTTGCTGCAACAACTCTGCTGTTGGAAATTCCACCAAGCAGGGCTCCTGAAACTCTTCTACAGAAGCAGGCGATGTTGAATCTAATTTTTTTTAAAGAAAGAAAAAGCATTATATTTTACTGAGAAGAAAACTTAAGCAAGTTTTTTGGGGGTTGCCTTGATTTTGGCAGAGATGCAGTATATTCTGCTAACATGCTTTTATTACTGTAAAATTCGTTGTATAGTAAGTAAAAGTAAGTAAAAGTAAAGACTTTATTTTATGAGGGTTAGATTGGAAAACTTTCAACCGCCAAAAACTCCGGCTTTTCGAAAATACCCGTCACATTAACTCGAGTACCATAAACCCTGGATATTTGATGTATATCGTTAGTGAACGAAAACCTGGTACGTATTGTACGTTATTATCTTACCTAAATCCCTACTTCCTTCACAGAAAGGATTGTAGTCATCAAAAACTAAAGCAAACTCAAGCGAAGATGTCCTGGTGTCATTTGAACAGCTAGTGGATATTAGATCTCTGAGACACCGCTTGGCGTCAGTGAATTTTCTGTAATCAATTGACACAGGAACTAAAGTCAAAAAAGCTTTGACTACAACTGCAAGTTTCATATCAAATACTTGGAAACTGTCGAAACAGAAGTGGTCTGATATCACTACGTTGAATTCATCTAGGACTGAATACAGGCCAAGTTTTCGACACAATTTGTTTCATATTGGGGTACTCCGTATTACGGATATAATTTGTGTTATTACGACTGAGAATGCCAAGTCTTAATTTTTCCACAGCGCTGACTTGCATCTTTGTCACCGATTATGTGGTGCTTTCCTTTACTTACATATTAGATGGGTTATCCTTTCAGCGGCGAATAACATGAAAAAAGCCCTCATTGATTCTTTGTAAATTATTTTTGGAGTACCAAAACATCAATTTTGACGGAATTTAGTGCAGTGAATTTGGTAGTAAACTTACACTTTTCTCTCCACACTATGTTCGTACAAACCTCTCGTAAACAAAGGAGCTAAAGACCTTACCTACAAAGACTCGAATCCGAGACATTGACAATAAAGGTATCGTTAAAGTCTTTCAAACACTTTACTTCTTCCTCATGGAATCCCGCATCGCACTCAAGATGATCGTGCTCTGAAGAAACTTTCGGTGCCTCTAACATGCCACGGCAGTAGAAATCCTCTGGGCTGGTCTGGTTTAGTGATTGTTCCAGTTGAATCTGTATATCCGAATCAATGGTGAATCCATATGACTGTAGGCAAGTGCGGAGTACACATACTATACAATCTTGCATATGGATGTATTTAATGCTGTCGAAAAAATAGAGAAGATCAAATCCCTTGGACGGCTAAAATATTTACGACCCTGTAAACTGGAACGTATATACTAAATATCAGGATGAGTGTTAAGCCTCTTTTCAACTGTACAAATGTCATGTGTGTATAATTTATCGTCTCTCGTTTGGTAGAATAGAATATAGTTTTTTAGAATAAAACTTTGATTTGAAAACATATTCAAAAAGCTATTAAACAGTCGTTTAATATCCTTTGTGCTTTTATTGTCTTTGCTGGCGCTGCACAAAAATCAGCAGACTAAGAAATACTATAACTGAACTACCAGTCAATAACCAGCACGCAGACTGAATAACCTCCGAAGATACAAGAACCGTTAATAAAGTGGTGTGGGAATCGTTTACTTTGTGTTTTTGCCAAGCGAGAGAAGCGCAGGAGGACTAGACGTACGAGGGCGTACTTGTGCTTTTGATATTAATTAAAACCTGAAAATGTATAACATTTACCTGCAATTTCCATAACGATCTGTTTGCAGGCTTCTTACAAATAGTGTAATACACTGACGGGTTCTGTTTAGTTGTTTGATTATTGAGCATTGTCCAACGGCATCAAGTTCTTCCTCGTTTGATCTGGCATCTGGAATAGAATAACCACCTTCCGCTCTCTCCCCTCCCTCCTCACCTCCGGCTGTGAATTGATCATATAAAACAGCAATTTATTAACAAAACTGTAAAAAAATTGATGGTAAGGTAATTTCTCACTCATGAATTACCTCATTTTCCCAAAAACTGAATAATTTGCATATTAAGCAGTGTTATCAATCACAGAAAAATTAGAACTAATGAGTTTGCTAAGGTTTTTGGCAGGAAAAAAACTGAGTTTAATCTAAACTGCAGTGGGAAAATGACAAATTGCCTTGTTTATTTTTTAGGCAATTCCAAAACCGCCGATTCCCTCTCGGGCATACCCCCTGTATTTCACTGGAGTTTTGCGCCATATAGTGGGGAATTTGACCCATAATATCATAGGTGACGAGTTACTCCTTAATTTTGGCGCGAAATTTCAGCGTTAATTTGTGATTTCACATGTGAAATTACAAAATTGCCATGGCAACCTGCCGTAGGTCTCCGTTTCAAGATGGCGACGAAGTTTTAAAATGTCTTGAATGAAGATGTCAGGGCATAAAAAGACGCTTTAGAAAACCTGAACACACGAAAGAGCACATCAAGAAGGATTCTTAGAGGTATGTTGTCGCTATTAATCCGGCAAATCAAGAACCCTCTCACCTTCCATGGCAGCCGCCATTTTGGATTTTACCCATAATGCTATTCGAAGGCTACTTTTGAGTTTTCCTCGCTCTACTTTGATTAAATTCAGAACAATTAATATTTTGGCGATAAAAAACGCAACAAAAACAACTTCTCCTGTCTTATAATAAATTAAACTACAAAAGATGTAGAACATATTAAGTGCACATTTAGTTGGCTGGTTGGTATCTCAAAGGTCATTTCAGGTGCTTTTACATGAAAAAATACCCTGAAAGCTACTCCTACAGAAAGGTTATCATACAAATTTTCAATCTCCACCTTATGTGCTATCAATTCACAGCAATCATCCTTTGTCCTTCGAGTTGGTACCAAAATCACGATTGGCCCATGGACTAAAATGCCTGCGCATGGGTGTCTGCCCTGGGATAGCCTGCGTAGCGGGCGTCGAAGCAATTTTCCCTTTCGTAAACAAGCGATGCCATTTTTACGACACTTTTGACCTGTGATTGAGAGTGTTTCTATGAAAAGGAAAGAAAATCGCAACCTGCGGTCAAACGAGGCCTCGAACACGGACCCTTCTTATCCTAATCTCTCTCCCTTACCACTACACTACCACACCAACCCGCCAAAATTCCGAAAAAATTAAGTAAATACACTAACAAACTGTCTTACATCAATAACAGGTGACCTTAGCCCTTTTCGTAAATTTTTACGAAAGTTCAACTTGGGCTCCAACGTCGTTCTTTCTAACTCTATTCGAAAACGTATTTTTTGCCTTTTTGTAACTTAATCCAGGGAATATATTGCGTCTATCATGACTAAAGGCTTGGTTACTAATGATGGCATCGACCGTTAAAAATGGCATCGCTTGTTTACGAAAGAGAAATAGGTGGCGTAGAAAGGTATAAGGCAGGCTGCCCGGAGAGGGGGCATGGGGCGGGGTTGGAGTTGACTGGTACATAACATTAAGGTAAGAGATAGTTATTTTAAATTTGATCCAATTATTAGCCTCGTAGTTTTTCAATCGGGGTTTTTAATTGTGCTTCAGAATTGTTTTTCAAGCCTTTTTTAATTTTTTTTTCAATTTAAGTTACTCGAACTCTTGAGAGGAACGAGAAGTATATGTGCGCAGTCCTCTCTCTTTTGTTGTTGTTTGTTTGCTTTCGCGTTTAGTATCAGTAATACTATTTTGTTCTGTTTCTGAAAACGGTAAGAACTTACGGACTGACAAGGAGAGTTTCCAGTTTTAAGAAGTAAAAGCTGCCTAATAAGGATCCCTTTGAGCTGAAGACATGACCTAAGTTTGAGTAACGTTTCGGGTTTCGCAATTGTAACATTTGTCTTTCGCAATTCATCTAGTATACTCGTTTTTCAGTCAGTGTTAACTGAGCCAAGAAACTTTCGTCATCTTTGCACACACACCGCCGGGAGCGTTTTTTAACGAAAGAGTTTTTTCAACTACGGATAATGAAATACGTGGAAAGCAACAAGGGACTGACAATACCACCCATACTTTCCTTTCCTGATTCCCCTTTTTCTGTCAGCTTTCTCATCCCAGCCTTTCAAAAAGAAAATGAATAATAAGAAACACGGAGAACCATGGTACTCACCTTCTTCCAAAGACACACTGCAGAAAGGGTTATAGTCATCAAATGCAGATTGTAATATCTCATTTGCATTTGAATCAAACTGGCAATACTGATTCACTGTTTCTTTTAAACATGACTCGGCGTCTGCAAATTCCCTGAGCAAAAGGAATATATTCAAGCATTATTGTCTGTACTACAAACACTTTCTTGAAAAAAAAACTTTCAGATATAAGGTTGATATTAAGGCCAAACGAATTCCTAAAGTTTCAGTCGCATTATTTGCAGTCCAGGAAAACTGAGGCGCTCTGAATCTTCTGCCGAAAACAGGTAGTTCGCCCCATGTATAGCAGCCTGCGAGCAAGGTCTCCCTGAGCGCTCTGGCGGTAGGGAGGAACCCTTAAGGAACCCCGGGAGAGTTTGCTCGCAGGCTGCTCCATGTAAGGTAATCCAGATTCCCGAATCCTGGAAATTTTGTTTAAGGAAACCGGAATCCTTGACCTTTGAATCCGCAATTCAGCTCAAGGAATCCGGAATCCAAGTTTCGATGACAAGGAATCTGGAATTCACAACGTAAAACCCATAATCCAAGACTTTCTCGCATTACCTTACGTGGGGCCATGTAATTAGTAAAGGGGACACCCGCCAGCTTTGAAAGTTTGTTCACCGCCGCGATCACGTGACATTTACGTTCAACATCGGAGATGGCTCTATTGTCTCGCTCCTTGAAGCTCGCCGACTTTCATAATTAGTCCCCTCTACTAACTATGATCGGTCGAAACTCACTGGTCATTTTGTGGTAAGTTTCAGTCCAGGACGGTTTCCTTCCCTACTTCAGAAGGGTTATAAACCCAAACGTCTGCCTCTGTTTTGTTGTTGGTGGTTTTGGCACCTTTTGATATGTTACTCTTATCAGTTATATAATAGTCTGACTTAATATTTTGTACTCCTCAACTCCGAAATAGTTCCTCAGTATGCTGATTACTCAGCTGCGATTTACGTTTAGCCAAATGCATTTTCGGGAGGACTTTTTTATGGTGACGTTAAATCAATCAATTAATTAAAAAGGAAATCAAAATATAACGAATTTAGTAAATGCCAGCACAATTTTTACTATTTTGGTACTCCATTTTATTCATTGCCTTGTGAGATGAATGGAAAGATTTTTTTTTAACTTTTAAGAATGATAACCTTGGTCCAAACTTTTATTTAAAAGAACTCCAGAACACAACGTAATTCCGTGAAAGTGTCGAATTACGAGAAATTTCCAAACATTTCGGGTAGAACACCTTATCAGTGGCATTTACTAGTGCCTGTCTGCAACTGAAGGTCCAAGCAAGACATGTAAGACGCGTCTTATTTATCCTCGTATAAATGGCCCTAATGTTTCTGTAATTGCCACGAAGACCCAGAACTTTAAAAAAACGTTTTACTTTCATTATCGTAAGGTCACATACAAAAAAAATAAGGATAGAATATCTTCACTAAAAAAAAGAATATAATGAAACTACAACATGCACTGATTCAGCATACTCGCAAAGCGTCTTATCTGCTCTGTTGCCTCTGAACTTGGTTTGAAATGTATCTCCACACACTTCTGACTGATTATAAAATGTTTCGTTGCATGGTATTTCCCTTTTCTGTTCGTCTGTTAAAATAGGAGGTGAGAAAAGTCCATCCGTGCAGTAGAAGGCTTCAGATTTCAGCTTCTTTGCTGCTTCGTTCAGAAACGCTTCAATGTCATTAGCAGGCACATGGTCTTTAACACAATCTCTGACGTACTCCTTTGTACATTCCACCATGTTGTTATAGACGACTCTAGAAAAT